>JAKCOX010000049.1:5311550-5342274 GCA_022605575.1 Laterallus jamaicensis coturniculus | reverse complement strand
CGGTTGGGATGCTGAGGGGTTGTGGTGCTGGGGGGTTGGGGTGCTTGGGGGGTTTGGGTGCTGGAGGGGGATGGGGTGCTGGGGGGGGTTGGGGTGCTGGGGGGAGTTGGGGGTGCTGGAGGTGTTGGGGTGCTGGAGGGGGTTGGGATGCTGGGGGGTTTGGGGTTGGGGGGGTTGGGGTGCTGGGGGCTTTTTGTTGCTGGGGGGGGTTGGGGTGCTGGGGGGTTTGGGGTTGGGGGGGGTTGGGGTGCTGGGGGCTTTTTGGTGCTGGGGGGGGGTTGGGGTGCTGGGGGGTTTGGGGTTAGGGGGTTTGGGGTGCTGGGGGGTTTGGGTGCTTGGGGGATTTGGGTGCTGGAGGTGTTGGGGTGCTGGGGGGTTTTGGGGTGCTGGGGGGGTTGGGGTGCTGGGGGTCTTTGGTGCTGGGGGGGGTTTGGGGTGCTGGGGAGGGTTGGGGTGCTGGCGGGGTTGGGATTCTGGGGCGGTTTTGGGGTGCTAGGAGGGTTTGGGGTGATGGGGGCTTTTTGGTGCTGGGGGGTTTCGGGGTGCTGGGGTGTTTTTGGGGTGCTGTGGGGTTTGGGTTGCTGGAGGGTTGAGGTGCTGGGGTTTTTGGGGTGCTGGGGGGGGTTAGGGTGCCAGGGGGTTTTGGGGGTGCTGGGGGGGTTGGGGTGCTGGGGGGGGGCTCAGCAGCACCCAGCGGGGCTGCAGAGGTTGGACCAAGGCTGTGAGAGGGACCTGGAGCAGGATGTAACCCTGGTGACCCCAGTGTTTTGGGGGGAGGGGGGGGAAGTTTGGGGGTTGTGGGGGTGCAGCAGGGGGGGTGTGACATGCAGTTTTGGGGGGGCTGGGTGCAGGTTTTTGGGGGGTGGGGTTGCAGCTTAGGGGGTGGGGGTGCAGCTTGGGGGTGCTGCCCGGCATTGGGGGGTGCTGCCCAAGTGGAGGATGCTGCCCCTGGGAGGCAGTGGGAGTACTGGGGGGGGTCGGGGGGGGGGGAGGCTGGTGGGATGGGGGGGCCAATGGAGCCCACCTGTCCTGCAGAGGAGC
The DNA here is from genome assembly GCA_022605575.1 of Laterallus jamaicensis coturniculus. Classification (NCBI taxonomy): domain Eukaryota; kingdom Metazoa; phylum Chordata; class Aves; order Gruiformes; family Rallidae; genus Laterallus; species Laterallus jamaicensis. The sequence goes on along the minus strand of JAKCOX010000049.1, from coordinate 5,341,233 downwards.
CGTGGCCGGATCCGGGACACCCCAAGGGGGGGTGGTTGGGGGGGTGCTGAGCCCAGCTCCATGCCAGCCACTGCCCTTGGCTGCGGGTAGGACTGGGGCCCCCCCATCCCAAACCCAGAGCTGAACCCCACCATGCTGGGGGCCCCCCCATCGCCAAAACTCAGAGCTAAACCCCTCAGCGTTGGGAGCCCCCCCCTCCCAATCCCAAGGCTGGACCCCACCACACCAGGAGCCCCCCATCCCATCCCCTGTGGCCCTGGGAGCCCCCCATCCTGAACCCTGTGGTGCTGGAAGCCCCCCATCCCATCCCCAGAGCTGGACCCCACCACCCTGGGAGCCTCCCATCCCATCTCCATCCCATCCCATCCCTGTGTCCCTGGGAGCCCCCCCCATCCCCTACCCTGAGGTGCTGGGACCCCCCCATCCCAAACCCCACAGCACTGGGCACCCCCATCCATAACCCCCCGGCCCCAGGAGCCCCCCACCCTCCCCTCCCAGCAGCCCCAGAAGCCCCTCACCCTCCCCTCTCCCCACCCCCAGGAGCCCCCCCACCCACTCCCCACCCCCCCCACACTTCTCTTCCATAACGAAATAATTTATTCCCCCCCCGGCAGCTGCCGTGGGGGCAGCACCACGGGGGACCTGACACGGGGGGGGGGTCTGACATGGGGGTGGGGGGTCTGAGACAGGCTGGGGGGGTCTGACATGGGGGTGGAGGGTGTGACACGGGGTGGAGGGGTCTGACATGGGGGGGGGGTCTGACATGGGCTGGGGGGGTCTGACATGGGCTGGGGGGGGTCTGACATGGGGGGTGGTGTGACATGGGGTGGGGGGTCTGACATGGGGGGTGGGGGGTCTGACATGGGGGGGGGGTGTCTGACATGGGGTGGGGGGTCTGACATGGGGGTTGGGGGGGTCTGACGTGGGGTGGGGGGTCTGACAGAGGGTTGGGAACGGGAGATTACAGCGCGACCCCAACGCCTGGGAACAACCATTCCCATCCCATTCCCATCCCATTCCCATTCCCCTGTGGCTCTCAGCTCCCCTCTCCAGCCCATGGAGGCAGGCTCGCTTCTCAGGAAGCAAAACCTGAACCCCAAATACACCCCCAACCCCCCCAAAACCAGGGGAAGGAACAGGAACAACAACAACGTCAACAACAACAACAACAAGAAGCACAACTCAACCCAGGGGCTGAACCCCGCCACCCCGGTGTCCCCGATGGCCCCTGGCCGCTCCGGGGTGGCACGTTGGGGTGTCCAACCCTGAGACTGCCCCCCAAGGACACACAGCCCCCCCCCAGCCCCCCAAACTCGGGAGCAGAGCAGGGAGCAGCGCTGGGCTCACGCTCGGTGCCCGTTCCCATCGCTCCCCAGGGATGGGGGATTGGGGGGGGGGGGGGGGGCTGTGCCCCCTGCAAGGGGAGAAGAGCAAATGAAAACAACCCCAAAACCGTGTGGTTTCACCCCACAGCTGTGCAAGGAGCTGTGGTGACCGCGAGCGGCTCCTCCTGCTCCTGGTTTTCCTGGGTTTTCCCTGTTTTTTCCCTGTTTTTTCCTGGTTTTCCCCCTTTTTCCCTGTTTTTTCCTGTTTTTTCCCTGGTTTTCCCCTTTTTTTCCCTGTTTTTTCCCATTTCTCCCTGTTTTTTCCCTGTTTTTCCTGTTTCCCCCCCTTTTCCCCCATTTCCCCCATTTTCCACATTTTTTCCTTGTTTTTCCCCTTTTCCCCCCATTTTCCCCCATTTTTCCCTTTTTTCCTTGTTTTTTCCCATTTTTCCCCCTTTCCCCCCATTTTTCCCCATGTTTTCCTTATTTTTCCCATTTCCCCTATTTTTCCACATTTTTTCCTTTTTTTTCCCATTTCCCCCCCCTTTTTTCCCCATTTTTTCCCCATTCTTTCCCATTTTCCCACATTTTTCCTTGTTTTTTCCCATTTTTCCTTTTCCCCCTTTTTTCCCCCCATTTTTCCACATTTTTTTTTCCTTGTTTTTTCCCATTTTCCCCCCTTTTTCCCATTTTTCCACATTTTCCTTGTTTTTTCCCATTTCCCTCCTTCCCATTTTTCCACTTTTTTTCCTTGTTTTTTCCCATTTTTTTCCTTTTTTTCCCATTTTCCACATTTTTCCTTGTTTTTTCCCTTTCCCCCATTTTCCCCCATTTTCCCCTTTTTTCCCATTTTTCCTCCTTTCCCCCCATTTTCTCCCATTTTTCCAGATTTGTTCCCATTTCCCCCCCATTTTTCCACATTTTTCCTAGTTTTTTCCCATTTTTCCCTTTCCCCCCATTTTCCCCCATTTTTTCTTTTTCCCCATTTTCCCATTTTTCCACATTTTTCCTGGTTTTCCCATTTTTCCCCCTTTTCCCCCAATTTTTTCCCATTTTTTCCACATTTTTCCCCCTTTTCCCCCATTTTTCCCACATTTTTTCCTTTTTTTCCCATTTCCCCCCCTTTTTCCCCCCTTTTTCCCATTTTTCGCCATTTTTTCCTTGTCTTTCCCTTTTCCCCTCATTTTTCCACATTTTTCCTTGATTTTTCCCATTTTTCCCCCTTAACCCCCCCATTTTCCACATTTTTTCTTGTTTTTTCCCATTTTCCCCCCTTTGCCTATTTTTCCCCATTTTTCCTTGTTTTTCCCATTTCACCCCATTTTCCCACATTTTTCCTTTTTTCCATTTTCCCCCATTTTTCCACATTTTTTCCTTGTTTTTTCCCATTTTTCCTTGTTTTTTCCTATTTTTCTCCCTTTCCCCCCATTTTTTCCTTGTTTTTCCCATTTTCCCCCCATTTTTCCACATTTTTTCCTTGTTTTTTCCCATTTTTCCTTTTTTCCCATTTTTCTCCTTTCCCCCCCATTTTTTCCCATTTTTCCCCCTTTTCCCCCATTTTTCCACATTTTTTCCTTGTTTTTCCCATTTCACACCCATTTTCCCCCCATTTTTTCCTTGTTTTTCCCATTTTTCTCCTTGTTTTTTCCTATTTTTCTCCCTTTCCCCCCATTTTTTCCTTGTTTTTCCCATTTTCCCCCCATTTTTCCACATTTTTCCTGTTTTTTCCCATTTTTCCCCTCTTCCCCCCCCCCCATTTTTTCCCATTTTTCCCCCTTTTCCCCCATTTTTCCACATTTTTTCCTTGTTTTTCCCATTTCACCCCCATTTTCCCCCATTTTTTCCTTGTTTTTCCCATTTTTCCTTGTTTTTTCCTATTTTTCTCCCTTTCCCCCCATTTTTTTCCTTGTTTTTCCCATTTTCCCCCCCATTTTTCCACATTTTTCCTTGTTTTTTCCCATTTTTCCCCCTTCCCCCCATTTTTCCACATTTTTTCCCCCATTTTTTTTTTCCCATTTCCCCCCCTTTTTTCCCCCATTTCCCCCCGTTTTTCCCATTTTCCCCCTATTTTTCCCATCCCCTCCCCCCCATCCCCGTGTTTCCCGTCTCCCTCGGTTCTCCCGCCACACTCCACAGTCTCTTCCCGCAGCTCATTCCCTCACAAGGCTGGTGCAGCAGTGAATTCCAGGAAGAGGCTGGTCCAACCGCCGGGCACCTTGGCTGATGGAGACACCCCAACCCCGCTGGGTGGGGACAGGGACACTCACACACAGTCCTGGGTGCTCCCTGAGAATCAACCAGCAGCATTTCCAGCCTCATCCCACCTTAGTGCATCGGTCCAAGAGGGTCCCTGTTTCTCTTCGCCCTCAGGCTGGAAGAGGAGCATGTCCCAACAGTGCAAAGGTCCCATGACCAGTGGGACAAGAAGGAAAATCCCCCAAAAAGAGGGAAAAAAAAAGGGGGGGGGGGAAGAACCAGAAAGAAACCTCTAGAAGGCACAACACTGAAAGGGAGGAGGAAGGACTCAGGCTGAGGTGATGCTGTGGGGCTCACTCAGGATGAATCCACTCTTTCCTACCTCCCTGTGCTCACCCAACACCTTTCCCTGCTCTGGGAAGCTCCAGGATGCTCCAATGGGATTCCCAAAGTGGTTTCTAGGAGAGGGTGAGACCTTCACCCTCCAAGTGCTGCTGTTTCCCTTGTTTTTCCTCAATGGTTTTGTGCTTTTTCCCCCCCCCCTTTTCCTGGTGTTTTTTTTTTTGGGAAGCTCAGGGCAGCTGGGTTTGGGGGGGGGGGGGGGGGTACCCATGCTAAAAGCACCCAAGCCAGGGTGGGGGTGGGGGGAAATCAGTGCAAATCTGCTGGATGTGGGACAATTCCAGCTGCTTTTTTTTTTTAAAAAAAAGAGAAGAATCATCCAAATTTCAACCAACCAACAAAAAAAAAGCCCTTGTGGGTTTGATTAATTTTTTTTTGGGGGGGGGGTCCCCCTCTTTTAAAACCCAGCATGGGCTGAAAAATAAAGAGCTGGAGCTGTGGGGGGGCTCTACTGAGCCCCTCCCCCCCCCCCCCAACTCCCATCCTCCTGCTTCTCAAAGCCATAAAAATAGCTGGTCAACCCCAAAACCCCACCCCTGAGAGTAAAGAGCAGTGGAGTTTTGGGGTGGGGGGTGTCTTTGGGGGGTGTCTCAGGGGGTAGGGGAAGGGGTGTTTTTTTTGGCTTTCCTGGAAGCTGTGTTCCCTGAAGAGATCTGGAGAGCTGATGTGGGCTCACCCAGCTCTGTGTCCCACCACCAAGGAAAAGCCCTTGGAGAGCGAAGCGGCTCTTCGGTGCTGGAGATGGAGTGAGAGGTTGGCTGAAGGGATGGAAAAGCCTTTTCTTGGCTCAAGGGGAACAGGATCCTTTGGCCATCAGCTGGCTGAGTATCCCAGTTTCTGGAACATCCAGAAAAACACCAAGTCCTGAAGCTGTTTCTCTCCAGCACGGAGGAAGATGAATCAACCCCGCGTGGTTTCCGTGCGTCTCCGCGGGGTGGGAAGGGCTCTGCTGCCTCCTTGGTGTGTTGGGGTGTTTTTCCTCCCTAAGGCAACAACCAAAATCCTCCATGAACCTGTTCCAGGGACCAAAAAAGCACCCTGAGGGTGCAGCAGTGTGGGATGTGCTGGTGGAGCCCCTGGAGCTGCTCCTCACTGAGGCTGGGTTATTGCTACACTCTGTCAGGTGATGGGATGGAGCTGGTTGGGTGTTGCTGCCACAGAACAATGGAATCCTGGGGTCTGGGGGGGGGTTGTTTTTGTGCTAATGGGGTGGAGATAATCTTTAGTCATCTCTCCGAGGTAGAAAAGGAATTGAGTGAGGAGGAAACTCCAGGAGCGCTCGCCGGCACCGCGCCGCCAGGACCAGGGGCAGCGCGTCGGGACCGGGACTGGCACCAGCACCAACTGGCTTTGGGGAGGGCAGAAAACTCCCCACACCAAAGGTGCCTGACCCAAGAGTCTGTGTGAGGGGTGGTGATGAGTGCTGGGCCCTGCAGCCTCCCTTGGAGAGGTGTTCCCTGTGTGAATGAAGCTCCAGGAAGGTGGTGGGGCTGGGCTGGGGTCTGTGCAGCTGCAGCTGAAGAGCTGGAGGTGGAGAAGAGCCCTGTGACTGATGTGCTGTGTCCCTGGTGACAGAGTCCCTGGGCTCAGGCAAGAATCCACCCAGCTGAAGGGCTCTACTTGCTGCTCCTCAGGTGTGAGCTGCAGGAAGGGCTGGCTCTGCCTTGGGATCCTCAGCCCAGAGCTCCACCGTTACCGGTGACGTGGCATCGCTGGGCAAACGTGGAGAAGATGTGGGTACCAGGCACTGAGAGCCAGAACTCCTGGGGCTGTGGGGCTGCTCTTACTGCAGGGACATTCTCAGGCACAAACATGGCTGGAATGTTCAGTGTGGCAGAGGAGGAGTTTCCAGATGGGGAAGAGAAGCCTGCAGATGCTCCAGGAGCAGCGTGGCACCCACAGCCCCACGCTGTGTGTGCCAGGACAGGGGTGAAGCTCCGTTTCCTTTGGGCTGACGGTACCTTAAGATTCCATTTCTACATGCCAGAGGCTGTGGCTGGGCCAGTGTGTCACCTAACAAGATCCAAAGGGAAACAGCAACAGGCCAAACAGCAACAGGAGTAGCTTCTTAGGGACAGACAAAAGGCTTACGACTGCTCTGTGACTTCAGCCTCTTGACCCCAGAGCTGGAATAACCCTCATCACTGCAGACACTCTGCAGGCTGCCCCTCTCATCTGAATCACTTGGGCTGCTGCTGCTCCAGTCAAGGTCTGCAGGGAGGTCATCCAAGCACTCCACATCCACGTCGATCTCTTCTGTAAGAGGAAGGGTTAAACATGAGGATGTGGTGGAGCTGGGGGGTCTCACCACCTGCCCTCCCACCCCCCCAGAAATAGACTTTCTACATCCTGGAAAAATTCAAGAGATGAAAAGGATAAGGCAGCATGCAGTGGCAATCTGTCAAAGGTGCTCTGACTTCATGGGCAGACCTGACTTCTAAGGTGCTTCTGACTTTTCAACAACAGCAAGTGGAGAGTCTGGCCCCTGGGGAGGAAGAACTGCTGGAATCAGGACAGGCTGGGGGGGAGCTGCTGGAGAGGAGCTCTGTGGAGAAGGACCTGGGGGTGCTGGGGGGTGACAGGGTGGCCATGAGCCAGCAGTGTGCCCTGGGGCTGAGAGAGACAATGGGATCCTGGGGGCATCAGGAGGAGTGTGGGCAGCAGGTGACAGGAGGGGATCCTCCCCCTCTGCTCTGCCCTGGGCAGGCCCCAGCTGGAGTGTTGTGTCCAGTGCTGGGCTCCCTGGGATCAAACAGCCAGGGATCTCCTGGAGAGAGGCCAGAGGAGGCTGAGGAGATGCTGAAGGGCCTGGAGCATCTCCCCTGGGAGGAAAGGCTGGGTGAGCTGGGGCTGTTCAGCCTGGAGAGAAGAAGACTCAGGGGGGACCTTATGAATGTCTCTCAATATCTGAAGGATGGGGTGCAGGGGGAATGGCCAGCCCCTTCTCAGTGTCTGTGGGGACAGGACAAGGGGCAATGGCTGCAAGTTGGAGCACAGGGAGTTCCACAGCACCCTGGGGAAGAACTTTTCCCCAGTGAGGGTGAGGGAGCCCTGGGACAGGCTGCCCAGGGGGTGTGGAGTCTCCTTCTCTGGAGAGATTCCAGCCCCGTCTGGACACCGACCTGTGTGCCCTGTCCTAGGGACCCTGCTCTGGCAGGGGGTGGGACCCCATGGGCTCTGGGGGTCCCTTCCCATCCCTGTGAGTCTGTGATTCATTATCACCTCCAAAGCACAGCTCTCCCATTGTGTTCCAGCCTGGACCAGGGAGATTTCAAAGCAGGTTACATACAACATTTTCTTGGCAAAGATCCATGGGTTTATGCTCTGAACCATCTTTCATGTCAGGTTTGGTTCCATTCTGGTTTTAACAACACCATGGATACGAGATGAATATGTTTCCCAACTTGTGAAGATAACCAAAATACCAGCATCTGCCTAATGAGCCTTATAATTGAGTTGTAATGAATTTTATGTAGTGCTGTGCAGCTTGAATGGTGTAAGGGGCCATGGAGATGCTCAGAGGGCTGGAGCAGCTCCCCTCTGGAGAGAGGCTGAGGGAGCTGGGCTGGCTCAGCCTGGAGAAGAGAAGGCTGTGGGGGGACCTCATTGCAGGGAGCTTATAAGCAGGAGGGGATTCAACTTTTTAAAAGGATAGACAATGGCAGGACAAGGGGGATGGAGTGAAGCTGGAGGAGGGAAGGGTTAGATTGGATCTTAGGGGGAAGTTCTTTGCAGAGAGAGTGGTGAGGGGCTGGAAGGGGCTGCCCAGAGAGGGGGTGGGTGCCCCGTGTCTGGGGGTGTTCCAGGCCAGGTTGGATGGGGCCCTGGGCAACCTTGTGTAGCTCCAGGCCTGAGGTTGGTGTCCCTGCCTGTGGCAGGGGGTTGGAGCTCTGTGACCCTTGGGGTCCCTTCCACCCCATGCCAGTCTGTGATTCTAAGTGGCACTGGACAGATATTTAAGAGGGAACAGTTCTAAATACCTCAGTGTTGAAAAGGGACAAAGATCACCTCCAGTTTACTCCCACAGCACTCAGTTTAAAGCAGTGAGATTACTCCTGGGAGTAAATAAACCACAGAAATAAAGCACCAGAAATAAACCCTGGAATGTTAAGGTGATAATACTTAGAAAGATTCCCCCAGTGTGCTGGGGTCTCACCTCTATCTGAGTTGGAGTGCTCTGAGGAGATGGTGGAGCTGATGCTGTCCATCCTCACCCTCTCCATCCCCAGCTTCTCCAGCTGCCTTCTCAGGTGGCGCTGCTCCCTCTGCAGCTGGTCTATTTGGTGTAGGGCTTTGCGGTCCATGTCTTCAAGCTTCTGCACAGGGGGGGATAGAGAAAGCAGCCTGAGCTCCTGGTGCACCCCCCAATCACTACCCAAAATGTGACCAAGGGGCTCCTCAGCTTCAGCACCTCAGGATGTGGAGCACCCAGGTCATAGGGACACACTCACCAAGCCATAGGGACTCACCAAGCCATAGGGACTCCCCCCTCACCACCCTGCACACAGCCAGAGGGTGAGGCAGTGATGGGAGGTCTGGATGCACCCCAAGGGTGGGTGTTTGGGGGGGTGATGAGCCCAGCTCCATGCCAGCCCTGCCCTTGGCTGAGGGTAGGACTGGGGTCCACCTATCCCAAACCCAGAGCTGAACCCCACCATGCTGGGGGCCCCCCCATCCCAAACTCAGAGCTAAACCCCTCAGCGTTGGGAGCCCCCCCCTCCCAAACCCAAGGCTGGACCCCACCACACCAGGAGCCCCCCATCCCATCCCCTGTGGCCCTGGAAGGCCCCCATCCTGAACCCTGTGGTGCTGGAAGCCCCCCATCCCATACCCAGAGCTGGACCCCACCACCCTGGGAGCCTCCCATCCCATCCCATCCCATCCCATCCCATCCCATCCCATCCCATCCCATCCCATCCCATCCCATCCCATCCCCAGTGGCCCTGGTAGCCCCCAATCCTGAACCCCATGGTGCTGGAAGCCCCCCATCCCATACCCAGAGCTAAACCCCACCGCACTAGGAGCCCCCATCTCATCCCCATCCCATCCCCATCCCATCCCCTGTGGCCCTGGGAGCCCCCCAGCTCAAACCCTGTGGTGCTGGAAGACCCCCACCCCATACTCAGAACTGGACCCCACCACCCTGGGAGCCCCCCATCCCATCCCATCCCATCCCATCCCATCCCATCCCATCCCATCCCATCCCATCCCATCCCATCCCATCCCATCCCATCCCATCCCCATCCCCACTCCATCCCCCATGGGCCTGGGAGCCCCACCTCACACCTCCCACACTGGGGGGCTCCGGATGCGCCCCGAGGCTGCTGGATCAGGCACAGAAAGGATATTGCCCCCCCCCACCAAAGGCTCCAGCTGGAGCAGCCCCACCCTCTTTATATCTTTTCAGAGGCTCTGATAAGGAGGAGCCCCATGCCAGCCCTGCCTGGGTTATCAGGCTAGAGATCCCAGGGAGGAGAGGCCTGCTGAGTCAGGGGCTGAAGGGCACAGAGCAGGTAGGAACTGCTCTGGGACAGCAAGGAGGCACAGGGTCACCAGGTGGGAAAAGACCTTTGAAGATCATCAAGTCCAACCAACCCCATCCTAAGCTGGACCAGATCCCTGAGCACCTCATCTCCCCTTGTTTAAACACCCCCAGGGGGTGACTCAGCCCCTCCCTGGGCAGCCTGTGCCACAGCCCCACAGCTCTGCCAGGGAAGAACTTTCCCCTCCCATCTGCTCTGCCCCTGCCCTGGGGCAGCTTGAGCCCATTGCCCCTTGTCCCATCTCCTGTCCCCTGGCTGAAGAGACCAGCACCCACCTCTCTGCACCCTCCTGGCAGGGCAGGGGAGGTGGGTGGGGAGAAGGTCTCCCCTCAGCCTCTTCTTCTCCAGGCTCAACACCCCCAGCTCCCTCAGCTGCTCCTCAGAGGATTTGCCCTCCAGCCCCTTCCCCAGCCTGGTTGCCCTTCTCTGGACTCGCTCCAGGACCTCAATGTCCTTCTGATGCTGAGGAGCCCAGAACTGGACCCAGCACTGGAGTTTCAGCCTCCCCAGTGCCCAGCACAGGGGCACAATCCCCTCCCCAGACCTACTGGCCACACTGGGGCTGACACAAGCCAAGATGCCATTGGGCTTCCTGGCCCCCTGGGCACACTGCTGGCTCATGTTCAGCCTGCAGTCACCCAACACCCCCAGGTCCTTCTCTGCCTGACAGCTCTCCAGCCAGTCTCCCCCAACCTGTAGCTGCTCAGGGTTGTTGTGTCCCATGTGCAGCACTCTGCCCTTGTTAAACCTCAGCCTTGTCCTCTAACCCTGCAAGTCAGGCTCCTTCTGAGGAGGAGGAGGAGGAGGAGGAAGCTGTGCACGGCTGTGGCACAGCCCTGAAATTTGGCTGTGGAACAGCACCACCACCCTCTACAAGCTCCAGGAGAAGGGTAATCCCACAGTTTGGCAGTGCTGACTGCAAAGGAGGGAGATGCTGACCTGCAGCAGCACCAAACTCTGTTCGGGATTCCCCAAAAGGACCTGGTTGGTACCTTCATCCCAACGTCCCCCCATGGGGGGGTACCAGCCAGGTCCTTTTGGAAGGTCCTTTTGGAAGGTCCTTTTGGGAAGTTCCTTGGCATCAAGTGAGCTCCCATTCCCACTCACCTTGATGTGCAATTTGGCTTTTGTTAGTAAACTCAGGGTGGTGTGTTTGCTGGTTTCAGGTCCAAGAGGCACCAACCCCTTCAGCTTCTCCAAACACAACCTCAGGTGGGCACGCCTGGAAGGAAACCCAACAACCATGAGCCTCTAGGTACCCAAACAGCATCTCACAGCAGATAGTCAAGGTGGTTGGACTTTCAAACTGAACTAAATGCTTTCCCACTACAGCCAGGAAAAGGACCTCCCCCAAAAAAAACCCCAGCTCTGGTTCTGGGCAACCCCACTGACACAATCAGCATGGGTGGGGATGCTTCCTGGGGAGGAGTTGCTAAACAACTCAGCTATTTTGGGTGAAGGGATCTGCTTTTGGTCTTGCCCTGCCCTAAAAAAGCTTTGCTACAGGGATGTTTGGGCACCACCTTGCTGGAGGTAAACTGGAGGTGATCTTTGTCCCTTTTCAACACTGAGGTATTTAGAACTGTTCCCTCTTAAATATCTGTCCAGTGCCCCTTAGAATCACAGACTGGCATGGGGTGGAAGGGACCCCAAGGGTCACAGAGCTCCAACCCCCTGCCACAGGCAGGGACACCAACCTCAGGCCTGGAGCTACACAAGGTTGCCCAGGGCCCCATCCAACCTGGCCTTGAACACCCCCAGGCACGGGGCACCCACCCCCTCTCTGGGCAGCCCCTTCCAGCCCCTCACCACTCTCTCTGCACAGAACTTCCCCCTAATATCCAATCTAACCCTTCCCTCCTCCAGCTTCACTCCATCCCCCTTGTCCTGCCATTGTCTATCCTTTTAAAAAGTTGAATCCCCTCCTGCTTATAAGCTCCCTGCAATGAGGTCCCCCCACAGCCTTCTCTTCTCCAGGCTGAGCCAGCCCAGCTCCCTCAGCCTCTCTCCAGAGGGGAGCTGCTCCAGCCCTCTGAGCATCTCCATGGCCCCTTACACCATTCAAGCTGCACAGCACTACATAAAATTCATTACAACTCAATTATAAGGCTCATTAGGCAGATGCTGGTATTTTGGTTATCTTCACAAGTTGGGAAACATATTCATCTCGTATCCATGGTGTTGTTAAAACCAGAATGGAACCAAACCTGACATGAAAGATGGTTCAGAGCATAAACCCATGGATCTTTGCCAAGAAAATGTTGTATGTAACCTGCTTTGAAATCTCCCTGGTCCAGGCTGGAACACAATGGGAGAGCTGTGCTTTGGAGGTGATAATGAATCACAGACTCACAGGGGTGGGAAGGGGCCTCCAGAGCCCATGGGGTCCCACCCCCTGCCAAAGCAGGGTCCCTAGGACAGGGCACACAGGTCGGTGTCCAGACGGGGCTGGAATCTCTCCAGAGAAGGAGACTCCACACCCCCTGGGCAGCCTGTCCCAGGGCTCCCTCACCCTCCCTGGGGAAAAGTTCTTCCCCAGGGTGCTGTGGAACTCCCTGTGCTCCAACTTGCAGCCATTGCCCCTTGTCCTGTCCCCACAGACACTGAAAAGGGGCTGGCCATTTCCCCTGCATCCCATCCTTCAGATATTGAGAGACATTCATAAGGTCCCCCTGAGTCTTCTTCTCTCCAGGCTGAACAGCCCCAGCTCACCCAGCCTTTCCTCCCAGGGGAGATGCTCCAGGCCCTTCAGCATCTCCTCAGCCTCCTCTGGACTCTCTCCAGGAGATCCCTGGCTGTTTGATCCCAGGGAGCCCAGCACTGGACACAACACTCCAGCTGGGGCCTGCCCAGGCAGAGCAGAGGGGGAGGATCCCCTCCTGTCACCTGCTGCCCACACTCCTCCTGATGCCCCCAGGATCCCATTGTCTCTCTCAGCCCCAGGGCACACTGCTGCCTCATGGCCACCCTGTCACCCCCCAGCACCCCCAGGTCCTTCTCCACACAGCTCCTCTCCAGCAGGTAAATGCTCCCAGCAGGGGCTGTTTTCCCTCACCTCCAGATTCAGGTCACACTCTGAGGCACAGGTTGCAACACCCTCCTCTGAAACACCCCATGGACACCAGCAGCTGCACACTGGGATGTTGCAAGTACCTGCCTAAATTGTTCCAAGGGCTGGGAGTAAACAGGCATTTGCCTACACAGAGTCCCTGAGGAATCACCAAGCAAACAAACACATGGTCACTACTCCAGGGGTAAATCCCAACTGCTGATGGGCTCAGAGATGAACCTCCACACAAGATCCTTTCCCCCAGCAAGGATGAAGAAGAGGAGCCTGGAGCAGTGCAGACCTGTCCAACCACGCTGGGCCAGCTTAGCAGGGATTTAGCCCTGAGATCTAGGGATAAGGAGCTGGCCCAGCTGTGCTCCACAGGGGCTGTGGCAGCAAAATCTAAATTCTCAGCTACATCAGCTAGAAAACCCCCACCTCAACCCCCAAATGTGCCTTGTCATGCTCAGGGAAATGGAAAAACCCCAGCTCACCCAGCCCAGCAGAAGTTCCTCAGTGGGGATAGAGCAGTAGCGACCTGCCCCACTCAGCCAGCACTGAGCAAGCTTCTGGATTACACAACAGCCCAGTCCAAACTGGGGCTTCCTGCTTTGAAGTCAAGAGGTGCAATGGGTGTATGAGCCCCTCTCTGACAAGCTTCACTCTGGGCAAAACTGCTGCCTGCTTAAAGCACCCCAAATCCTCATAAGAGTAATAATAAACCACCCCAACTCCTTCATGTCCCAGGGAAAGAACCCATCAGCTCACAGAATCACAGACTCACAGGGGTGGGAAGGGGCCTCCAGAGCCCATGGGGTCCCACCCCCTGCCAAAGCAGGGTCCCTAGGACAGGGCACACAGGTCGGTGTCCAGACGGGGCTGGAATCTCTCCAGAGAAGGAGACTCCACACCCCCTGGGCAGCCTGTCCCAGGGCTCCCTCACCCTCACTGGGGAAAAGTTCTTCCCCAGGGTGCTGTGGAACTCCCTGTGCTCCAACTTGCAGCCATTGCCCCTTGTCCTGTCCCCACAGACACTGAAAAGGGGCTGGCCATTCCCCCTGCACCCCATCCTTCAGATATTGAGAGACATTCATAAGGTCCCCCCTGAGTCTTCTTCTCTCCAGGCTGAACAGCCCCAGCTCACCCAGCCTTTCCTCCCAGGGGAGATGCTCCAGGCCCTTCAGCATCTCCTCAGCCTCCTCTGGACTCTCTCCAGGAGATCCCTGGCTGTTTGATCCCAGGGAGCCCAGCACTGGACACAACACTCCAGCTGGGGCCTGCCCAGGGCAGAGCAGAGGGGGAGGATCCCCTCCTGTCACCTGCTGCCCACACTCCTCCTGATGCCCCCAGGATCCCCTTGTCTCTCTCAGCCCCAGGGCACACTGCTGCCTCATGGCCACCCTGTCACCCCCCAGCTCTCCCAGCTCCTTCTCCACACAGCTCCTCTCCAGCAGCTCCCCCCCAGCCTGTCCTGATTCCAGCAGTTCTTCCTCCCCAGGGGCCAGACTCTCCACTTGCTGTTGTTGAACCCCATCTGGTCTCTCCCTGCCCAGCTCTCCAGCCTGGCCAGGGCTCTGGATGGCAGCGCAGTGTCCTGCCTGGCAGCCACCCCTCCCAGCTCTGGATCAGCAGCACTTGCTGAGCTCATCCTGATGCTCCAGGAGGTACCTGTCACCCCATCACCCTCCCTGCTCCTCGTGCCAGGGCGGGGAGAAGCCAGCAAACTTTGGTCAAGGCCAAGATCTGTTGGCTGGGCCACCACAGGCTGGGCCAGGGGCAGCTTTAACAAGGAGCCAAGGCCAAAGGGTGTGAAGGAGCGAAGCTCATTGCTCCAGCCCTTTGCAGGGGCGGAAGAGCTGCAGCCTTTCCTGCTCCTGCTTGTGCAACCTTAGGGGCAGGGTTGCACCAGGGGCTCTGCTCAGGGTGAGAAGGATGCAGTGTGATGCAAGGCCAATGGGACCCTGGGCTCCATCAGCAGAGGGGTGGCAGCAGGGCCAGGGAGGGGATTGTCCCTCTCTGCTCTGCCCTGGGGAGGCCCCAGCTGGATCCTGTGTCCAGAGCTGGGGCCCAACACAAGAAAGATGTGGGGCTGTTGGAGAGGGGTCAGAGGAGCCAGGGAGATGCTCAGAGGGCTGGAGCAGCTCCCCTCTGGAGAGAGACTGAGGGAGCTGGGCTGGCTCAGCCTGGAGAAGAGAAGGCTGTGGGGGGACCTCATTGCAGCCTGCCAGTGCCTGAAGGGAGCAGAGGAACAGGAGGGGAATCAGCTTGTTCAAGGGCAGAGCCTGGCAGGACAAGGGGGATGGAGTGAAGCTGGAGGAGGGAAGGGTTAGATTGGATCTTAGGGGGAAGTTCTGTGCAGAGAGAGTGGTGAGGGGCTGGAAGGGGCTGCCCAGAGAGGGGGTGGGTGCCCCGTGTCTGGGGGTGTTCCAGGCCAGGTTGGATGGGGCCCTGGGCAACCTTGTGTAGCTCCAGGCCTGAGGTTGGTGTCCCTGCCTGTGGCAGGGGGTTGGAGCTCTGTGACCCTTGGGGTCCCTCCCAACCCAGACCAGGCTGTGATTCTATGAGCCTGAGGGAATCACATGCTGCTTTTCTCCATCTTTCCAAGCAGGGAATAGATGCCCCTGGCCTGTTCTAAGCCTGTTCTAAGCCTGGGACACAGGCAGTTCTGCTGCCTAAGGACCCAACCCACTGAACTCCCCCTGGCAGCAGGACCTGAGCAGTGTCCCAGCAGCACTGGGGGAAGGAGCAGCCTCACAAGGACACAGAGCCACCTTTCAGCTGGACAAGAAGACCACACCATTGGGTCACAGCTAACCAGTTACACGTGCCTGCACCCCAACTGTGGGTGAGCAGTGGATGGCAGCTGTGCCACCAGTGTGGGATTGCCCTGGCAATTGGGAGAAGGCTGGAATCTCTCCTCCTCTAGCAAGCTGAGAGGTGGGATGAAGGGTTTTACCAGCAACCTGTGTGCTGGCAGAGGAGATGAGCATCACTCCCAGCTGCTCAGTGCAGAGCTGCTTGGGCAGCCGAGTCCCAGTACCCACCTTGGGAACCCCCTTGGTGGCTGCTTTATCCAGCCATCCCATCCCTTCCCACCTGCTGCCCCTCCAGTGCTGCCTCAGCTCCCCAAGCCCAGTTCCCAAGCCCTGGGGACACAGTGACAACCTCCAAGCTGGCTCCAAACAGCCTCCAACACTGACCTGTTCTTCTCCATCTCATTGTGTGTCGACCTGAAAAAGAAAGAACAAGTCATTGATTCCTCTGCTCCTCATGGTCAGGATCCATGTGCTGGCACAGCAGAGGGTCCCCAGGAAAGCCCCAAACCTTGGGGGAGTTCATCAGAGCTGTTCAGTGCCCCAGGGACAGGGAGAATGGCAGGAGGGACACCCACAGCCCAGCATGATGGAGAAATTGCTGGATAAATGGGAATGAAAGGGTTGCTGTGGCTGGAAGATGGGATTTTAGCACAGAGAGGGTGATGATGAGCAGCTCAGGTGCTTGTGCTGCTGCTTTTTGAAGGCTGAGGGGATGTGTCTTGCATTGGGAGCCCTGAAGCAGCTCAGAACACACCAGCCATGCAAGGCAGCAACTAGGAGCCCCTGAACTCTCCATGCTGCTCCTGCTCCTCTCCACTGCTCAGCTGGTGGGTTGTCCCTCAGCAAAAGCAGGATGTGTAAAGAAAAAGGTTCCCTGTGCCCAAACGAGGCACCAGCACCTCCTAAAGACAGCTGCCCAACCCAGGCAGGTGTTAAATCCATCTCCAAATTCCCCCAAAGCTCCTAATTTTCACAGAGCTGCTGCTTATTTTTCTCTGTGCTGAAACCCAGGACAGTTCCATGAGCCCATAATACCAGGACTGATGTGTGGGGAAAGAGCTGATTCCTGTCTGGGAAGCTCCAGAGGCCACTTCATTTGTCTTTGTTTGGAAATAAAAAGGTCCTTATGTGCCCAGAAACTTGTGAAGAAGAACCCTCAGGTCCTGATGAAGAAGAACCCTCAGGTCCTGATGAAGAAGAACCCTCAGGTCCTGATGAAGAAGAGCCCTCAGGTCCTGATGGAGAAGAGCCCTCAGGTCCTGATGGAGAAGAGCCCTCAGGTCCTGATGGAGAAGAACCCCCAGGTCCTGATGGAGAAGACCCCTCAGGTCCTGATGGAGAAGACCCCTCAGGTCCTGATGGAGAAGAGCCCTCAGGTCCTGATGGAGAAGAGCCCTCAGGTCCTGATGGAGAAGAACCCCCAGGTCCTGATGGAGAAGACCCCTCAGGTCCTGATGGAGAAGACCCCTCAGGTCCTGATGGAGAAGACCCCTCAGGTCCTGATGAAGAAGAACCCTCAGGTCCTGATGAAGAAGAGCCCTCAGGTCCTGATGAAGAAGAGCCCTCAGGTCCTGATGAAGAAGAACCCCCAGGTCCTGATGGAGAAGAACCCTCAGGTCCTGATGAAGAAGAGCCCTCAGGTCCTGATGAAGAAGAGCCCTCAGGTCCTGATGAAGAAGAACCCTCAGGTCCTGATGGAGAAGAACCCTCAGGTCCTGATGGAGAAGAACCCTCAGGTCCTGATGGAGAAGAACCCTCAGGTCCTGATGGAGAAGAGCCCTCAGGTCCTGATGAAGAAGAGCCCTCAGGTCCTGATGGAGAAGAACCCTCAGGTCCTGATGGAGAAGAACCCTCAGGTCCTGATGAAGAAGAACCCTCAGGTCCTGATGAAGAAGAACCCTCAGGTCCTGATGGAGAAGAACCCCCAGGTCCTGATGGAGAAGAGCCCTCAGGTCCTGATGAAGAAGAACCCCCAGGTCCTGATGAAGAAGAACCCCCAGGTCCTGATGAAGAAGAACCCCCAGGTCCTGATGAAGAAGAGCCCTCAGGTCCTGATGAAGAAGAACCCCCAGGTCCTGATGAAGAAGAACGCTCAGGTCCTGATGGAGAAGAACCCTCAGGTCCTGATGGAGAAGAGCCCTCAGGTCCTGATGAAGAAGAACGCTCAGGTCCTGATGGAGAAGAGCCCTCAGGTCCTGATGAAGAAGAACGCTCAGGTCCTGATGGAGAAGAGCCCTCAGGTCCTGATGAAGAAGAACCCTCAGGTCCTGATGCCAAAGGACAAACAAGAGATGCCACCAGAGATGCTTGTGCTGCAGCTGCCTGTTCCCTTTAGCCTGCTGGTGGGATTCACCTGGGTGAAGAACAAGCTCCAAACCTTCCAAAAAAGGAATCTCTGAAGCAAATTCACTTGGAGAGGAAACCAAGAGATCTCCCCAGCCTCCTGCTCCCCCCAGTAAGCCCCCCAAGCCCACCCCACCCCCCCCCCCAAGATGACCCCAGGCTGGGGGGAGACGCTGAGATTCAGGGTCCGATTGAAACTCGTAGGGTGTTTCAGGTGTTTGTTGGGATGGCAGCTGTCCCTGTGTCAGGCAAACAAGTCAGCTCCTGAGCAGGAAAAGGTGACATAGGTAGTGGCATTGCTGGGGTGCTCCTCCCTGAGCAAACAGCCTAAAATAGGGGAGTGAAAGAGGAAGCCATCGGCCTCCGGTGACGTGTCGGGATGCACCCAGCTTCCTCCTGCCCTGCAGAGCTTTGCTCCTCACTGTTCCAAGGGGTTGGATGTCCTGGTGGTGGAGAGGAAGCAACCTGGAACCTTCCCTGCTGAAATAACTCCTCCCCTGTGCTCCTTGAGTGGTTTTAAAGTGATGGAATAAACCACAACGTGCACTGGGAAGAAAGAATTCCACAGGGTGACTCTGGTGTGACACAAGCAGCAGCTCTGAGGAGGCTGGTTCTGTCCTGTAGTGAGGGAATCCAAGGAGGCACAGCAGCCTTCAGCAATTAATCCATCAGCCTGGGAGGTGTAATTAAACACCCCCCCAAGATAAAACACCCCCATCCTCACCAAGGCTGAGTGATGCTGCTGCTTGGATCTGACCTCAGCTTGGTGGGTTTGTGTTCCTGAGCTTGGGACTTGTGCTTCAAACATTGTTTTCCACATATTTAAGGGCAGTAAAAGAGGGGTGGGAGCAGGGCCAGGGAGGGGATTGTCCCTCTCTGCTCTGCCCTGGGGAGGCCCCAGCTGGATCCTGTGTCCAGAGCTGGGGCCCAACACAAGAAAGATGTGGGGCTGTTGGAGAGGGGTCAGAGGAGCCAGGGAGATGCTCAGAGGGCTGGAGCAGCTCCCCTCTGGAGAGAGGCTGAGGGAGCTGGGCTGGCTCAGCCTGGAGAAGAGAAGGCTGTGGGGGGACCTCATTGCAGCCTGCCAGTGCCTGAAGGGAGCAGAGGAACAGGAGGGGAATCAGCTTGTTCAAGGGCAGAGCCTGGCAGGACAAGGGGGATGGAGTGAAGCTGGAGGAGGGAAGGGTTAGATTGGATCTTAGGGGGAAGTTCTGTGCAGAGAGAGTGGTGAGGGGCTGGAAGGGGCTGCCCAGAGAGGGGGTGGGTGCCCCGTGTCTGGGGGTGTTCAAGGCCAGGTTGGATGGGGCCCTGGGCAACCTTGTGTAGCTCCAGGCCTGAGGTTGGTGTCCCTGCCTGTGGCAGGGGGTTGGAGCTCTGTGACCCTTGGGGTCCCTCCCAACCCATGCCAGTCTGGGATTCAATGATTCAAGGGTGGCTTTGGGCAAGGACAACAGACTCAAGAGAGCTTGTCAAAAGCAATCAGGCCCGGGGGGGTTAATGGGGGCGCTGGGCAGTGCTCAGCTGTGGGAAGCTCTTGCTGGCTCTCAGGGAGAATCCCCGTGGCCCTGGAGCAGTTTCTCTTCCTGAGCTGTGACACAAGTGAAGCCAGAATCAAAAGTCCAACTTCCACCCTCGCTGTGGCAAAGGCAGCGGCCACGCCAGGCGGCGGCACCCGCCCGGCACGGCCCAGCCCGGGGCCTGGCCCTGTACTGCCCCTGGGGCCTGGCCCAGCTCCTGCTCCTGTGTCCCGTCCCTGTGTCCCGTCCCTCTGTCTTGTCCCTGTGTTCTGGCCCTCTGTCCCCTCCCATCTCCCATCCCTCTGTCCCATCCCTGTGTCCCATCCCATGTCTTGTCCCTGTGTCCTGCCCCATCTCCTGTCCCAGTGTCCCGTCCCTGTGTCCCATCCCATCTCCTGTCCCTCTCTCCCATCCCTGTGTCCCATCCCTGTGTCCCGTCCCAGGGAGGAGGGGTGCAGGGTGCCGGCGGTGGGGCCGTGAGCACAGGACGGTGCCCGAGCCCCCTCCAGCCCTGACACACGGAGGGACCTGACTGGGCCCCAGTGACAGCACAACTCCCCCCCCAGCCCCCCCCAGGCCCCAGCACCGGCCCGGCCGGCCTGGCAGGCCCCTCCCCAGGCCCCGGTACCGGGATCCCCCTTGCCATGTGCCAGGAGCCCCCAGCCCGGTGCCAGGACACACCCTAGCCCGGTACCGGGACACCCCCCCCCAGCCCGGTGCCAGGAACCCCCACCCTGTGCCAGGAGCCCCCCAGCCCGGTACTGGGACCCCTCCCCAGCCCGGTACCGGGACCACCTCCCCCCCAGCCTGTTGCCGGGACACCCCCAGCCCGGTACCAGGACCCCCCTCACCCTGTGCTGGGACCCCTCTCAGCCCGGTACTGGGACCGCCCCCCCCAGACCGGTGCCGGGCCCCTCCCCAGGCCCCAGTACCAGGACACCCCAGCCCAGTACCGGGACACCCCCTCCAGCCCGGTACCGGGACCCCCCTCGCCCTGTGACAGGAGCCCCCTGCCCGGTGCTGGGACCTCCCAGCCCGGTACCGGGACCCCCCCCCCAGCTCAGTACCGGGACCACCCCTCCCAGCCCGGTGTTGGGACACCCCCAGCCTGTTGTCGGGACCCCCCCTCGCCCTGTGCCGGGACCCCTCTCAGCCCGGTACCGGGACCGACCCCCCCCTCCAGCCCAGTACCGGGACCACCTCCCTCCCAGCCCGGTGCCGGGACACCCCTCACCCTGTGCCGGGACCCTTCTCAGCCCGGTACCGGGACCCCCCCTCAGACCAGTGCCGGGCCCCTCCCCAGGCCCCGGTACCGACCCCCCCCCCAGCCCGGTACCTGCTGCCGCCGCCGCTCTTCCTGGCCTTGCCCCGGCGCGGCGGGCCCTCCCGCTCCGTCCCTGCGGGCAGCAGCGAGGCGTACCCGTGCTCGGCCTCTGCGGAGACACAACCGCGGGGCGCCCGTCAGCGCCGGCCGGGCCGCGGCGGGGGCGCCGGGCGCTGAGGGGACCCCGGTACCTCGCTCGCGTCTCTCCAGGTACTCGGCCGCCTCCAGCAGCATCTGGATGCTGAGGCCGCCGCCGGCCGCCATCTCGCCGCGCTCGGAGAGGCCGAGCCGGGCCGGGAGCAACGGCGGCGGCGGGGGGGGGGTGGGGGGGGCGCGGCGGGGCCGGTCCGCCTCGCCCGGCCGCTCTGCCAGGCCCCCGCACGCCGCCCCGCCCCCCGCCGCAGCTGATTGGATGAGGCTCCCAGCACCGCCGCAGCTGATTGGAGGAAAGGGGAAAGAGGCCCCGCCCAGCGAAGAGGGCGGTGGGGGCCGTGCCCCAGGCCTCGCCCCTCCTTCGCTCTGATTGGCTCAAAGCGCCACGCCTTCCGCCGGTTGGCCCAGCCCCGTGTTTCGCCCCGCCCACCCAGCCGTTCACCCAGCCCCCTCGCCCTATTGGGCGGCACCCCCCCCGCCACGCCCTTCTCGCTCTGACTCACTTCCTGCCCGCGCACCAATGGCGGGGCGCGGAGCGGGAAGGGGGCGGGGCTCCGCTGGGGGCGGGGCCTGAGCCCGGGCAGGGCTGGAGCGGGACCCAGCGCCCCGGGCAGCCCTGGGGTCACCCGGCCGGGGACCCCTGACCCGGGGCACCCCTGAGTGCCACCCCCGCCCGGGGCAGCCCTGTCCCCGCCCCGGCAGCGGCACCCGCGGGCTCCAGACCCCCCCGAACCTGGGGCACCCCCTGAGTGTCACACCCCTCCCAAGCTGGGGCACCCCCTGTCCCCTCCCTGTCCCCTCCCCAGCAGCAGCACCCCCAGTCTCCAGACCCCTCCGAACCTGGGGCACCCCCTGTGTCACACACACACCCCCCTCCCCACCCCAGACCTGGGGCACCCCCTGTGTGTCACCCCCCCCACCTTGAGCTGGGACACCCCCATCCCCTCCTTCTCCCCTCCCCAGCAGTGGCACCCCCTGTCCCCTCACTGTCCCCTCCCCAACAGCGCCACCCTCAGTCTCTGGACCCCCCCAGACCTGGGGCACCCCTGTGTGTCATCTCCCCCCCTCCCAAGCTGGGGCACCCCCTGTCCCCTCCCCAGCAGCAGCACCCCCGGTCTCCAGATCCCCCAAACCTGGGGCACCCCCTGTGTCATCCCCCCGGAGCTGGGGCACCTCCTGTCCCCTCCCTGTCCGGGGCACCCCCAGTCTCTGCCCCCCCGACCTGGGGCACCCCCTGAGTGTCATCCCCCCCCACCTTGAGCTGGGGCACCCCCTGTGTCATCCCCCCTGAAACCAGGGCACCCCTTGTCCCTGCCTCATCCCCTCCCCAGCAGCAGCACCCCCAGTCTCCAGATCCCCCCCAACCTGGGGCATCTCCTGGTGTGTCACCCCCCCCACACACCTTGAGTTGGAGCACCCCCATCTCTCCCTCTACCCCCAAAGCAAGGGGCTCCCCAGCCCCCCATCCTCCCCCCAAACTGGGGAAAAAACCCAGCCCCCAGCTCTCCCCCCCCGTTTTGCCCCCACAAGGGGGAAGATCCGTGTGTTAATTAGCAAAGACCATTAATTAGCCAAGCCAGGAGCCAAGGAGGGAGGGGCTGGAACCCAGCCTGGCTTTATTCCAGAGGGGAACGAATCCAAGGGGGGTGTTGGGGGGGGGGGGCAGAACACACACAGGAGGGGTGACAAAATGCCCCTGGGGGGGACACAGGGGCACAGGGGGGATGAAATGCCCCTGGGGGGACACACAGGGGCACAGTGGAGATGAAATGCCCCTGGGAGGGACACAGAGGGGCACAGGGGGGATGAAATGCCCCTGGGGGGACACACAGGGGCACAGGGGGGATGAAATGCCCCTGGGAGGGACACACAGAGGGGCTGAAATGCCCCTGGGGGACACACACAGGGGCACAGGGGGGATGAAATGCCCCTGGGGGGGGACACAGGGGCACAGGGGGGACGAAATGCCCCTGGGGGGGACACACAGGGGCACAGGGGGGATGAAATGCCCCTGGGGGGGGACACAGGGGCACAGGGGGGATGAAATGCCCCTGGGGGGGGACACAGAGGGGCACAGGGGGGATGAAATGCCCCTGGGGGGGGGATACAGTGGTACAGGGGGGCTGAAATGCCCCTGGGGGGACACACAGGGGCACAGGGGGGTGATAAGCCTCAGGGGGTGGGCTAAGAAACAAACTCAATATCAATGACTGTGGGGAAGGGTGAGTGGAACCCACGGGGGGGCAGGGTGAGGGGGTCTGCCAGGAACCCCCCAAACCCCCCCTCCAGCTGCCTGCAAGCTGGGAGCAGCCCAGCTCCTGGGGTGCTTCCCCCCCCAGCGACCGGCCTCAGGCGATGAAATCCAGGGGCCTGTTGAATCCTCCTTTCCTGTTCATGTACTGCCTGGGGGCAGGGGGAGGGGGTCAGGGGGGAGTCCTGACCCCCCCTCAGGGGGGATTGGACTCCCTACAGGTTTCATGGACTCACAGGGGTGGGAAGGGGCCTCCAGAGCCCATGGGGTCCCACCCCTGCCAAAGCAGGGTCCCTAGGACAGGGCACACAGGTCGGTGTCCAGACGGGGCTGGAATCTCTCCAGAGAAGGAGACTCCACACCCCCTGGGCAGCCTGTCCCAGGGCTCCCTCACCCTCACTGGGGAAAAGTTCTTCCCCAGGGTGCTGTGGAACTCCCTGTGCTCCAACTTGCAGCCATTGCCCCTTGTCCTGTCCCCACAGACACTGAGAAGGGGCTGGCCATTCCCCTGCATCCCATCCTTCAGATATTGAGAGACATTCATAAGGTCCCCCCTGAGTCTTCTTCTCTCCAGGCTGAACAGCCCCAGCTCACCCAGCCTCTCCTCCCAGGGGAGATGCTCCAGGCCCTTCAGCATCTCCTCAGCCTCCTCTGGACTCTCTCCAGGAGATCCCTGGCTGTTTGATCCCAGGGAGCCCAGCACTGGACACAACACTCCAGGTGGGGCCTGCCCAGGGCAGAGCAGAGGGGGAGGATCCCCTCCTGTCACCTGCTGCCCACACTCCTCCTGATGCCCCCAGGATCCCATTGTCTCTCTCAGCCCCAGGGCACACTGCTGGCTCATGGCCACCCTGTCACCCCCCAGCACCCCCAGGTCCTTCTCCACACAGCTCCTCTCCAGCAGCTCCCCCCCAGACCTGCTGTTCTCAAGCAGACCAGCACCTCACCACCACTTACAAACTAACTGCAATAACCTGAGATGCCAGAGAGATGGGAACATTCACACTGGGGCAGTCTGCTCAACAAGGCAGACAAGTCATCATCATTTCATGAAGAGAGTTATTTGTAACCTCCAAAAACATCCAACCTATGGGAATTTGCACCCAGGAGGGTGGGAGGACCCTGTCCCATGCCCTGTTCCTCCTCATCTCTCCCCTTTTACCACTCCCAGCAGAAACCAGAAGCCTCCCACCTCTCCTCATCAGCAAAATCCACAAATTTGGGGTTTTTTTCCTGAAGATCTGAACAGCTGGGTCACTCCCCCACCTACCCCTGCCCCTCCTCAGGGACTGTAGGCTCCATGTACAGCCACAGGGTTTCCTCTGTGCTGTGTTATCTGCTCAGGGAAATCCTCTTCCCAGCAGGAATCACCCCAGAGGGCTGGAGGGCACCAACCTGTACTTCCTCTTCTGGGACACGTTGATGGCGTACGCGTTCGCTGCGCCATCCACTTTCTTCCCCTGAAAGAAAGGTCCCCAAACTCAGTGTGTTACCCCCCCCCTACACCCCAAAAAAAAGGGGCACAGTGATGCTGCTGAGCCTGTTGGAGGCAGCTGTGGCTCTGCTGGGCTGATCTACACTCACTTTGGTCGTGTCAAAAGAGGCAAAGCCCATCATCTTCATCATCTCAATCTCCTCTTCCGTCTTGCCCTGCAAGTCTTCCTCTGCCCAGGGACAGAACACAGAGAGTTTGTCAAATGCAGCCGTCAGGGGGCACCCCAAATATTTGAAATGAACCTCCAGGGCCAGTCCCTAACCTAACAGGGAAGGCAGGATGTATGGGGGATGGCCAGGCTGGGGGGGAGCTGCTGGAGAGGAGCTCTGTGGAGAAGGAGCTGGGGGTGCTGGGGGGTGACAGGGTGGCCATGAGCCAGCAGTGTGCCCTGGGGCTGAGAGAGACAATGGGATCCTGGGGGCATCAGGAGGAGTGTGGGCAGCAGGTGACAGGAGGGGATCCTCCCCCTCTGCTCTGCCCTGGGCAGGCCCCAGCTGGAGTGTTGTGTCCAGTGCTGGGCTCCCTGGGATCAAACAGCCAGGGATCTCCTGGAGAGAGTCCAGAGGAGGCTGAGGAGATGCTGAAGGGCCTGGAGCATCTCCCCTGGGAGGAAAGGCTGGGTGAGCTGGGGCTGTTCAGCCTGGAGAGAAGAAGACTCAGGGGGGACCTTATGAATGTCTCTCAATATCTGAAGGATGGGATGCAGGGGAATGGCCAGCCCCTTCTCAGTGTCTGTGGGGACAGGACAAGGGGCAATGGCTGCAAGTTGGAGCACAGGGAGTTTCACAGCACCCTGGGGAAGAACTTTTCCCCAGTGAGGGTGAGGGAGCCCTGGGACAGGCTGCCCAGGGGGTGTGGAGTCTCCTTCTCTGGAGAGATTCCAGCCCCGTCTGGACACCGACCTGTGTGCCCTGTCCTAGGGACCCTGCTTTGGCAGGGGGTGGCACCCCATGGGCTCTGGGGGTCCCTTCCCACCCCTGTGAGTCTGTATCATGAGGAAAATCCATCCCCTCACCTGTGATCTGTCTCTCTTTGCTTTTGGAGTCCTTTACCTCCTTCTTCTCTTCCTCCCTCCTCTCCTTCAGCCGTGGTGGGGAGGAGGAGCTGGATCGGTGCCGCCTGGGTGACCTGAGGTCACAAACACAGGGCTGGTTTGCAGCTTCCCAGCAGATGGTTTTCCAGCATTAAGGAATTCCCAGAGTCCCCGCGCTAAGCGAACCGCCCCCTCCACCCCTTGCTTTGGGTCCCCACCCCATTGGGGGTGTTCCTATCCCTCACCTGGACCGCCTCCTGTGTGGGGAGCGAGAACGGCTCCTCCTCCTGTCCCTGTCCCGGGATCGGGATCTCTCTCTTCGCCTCCTCTCCCTGTCCCGGGAGCTGGAGCGGGAGCGCCTGCGCTCTGCCCGGGGGAAAGCCGCGCTGGGGTCACTTAAGGTCTCTCCTGCTTCTTCCAGGCAGGCAGAGACCCCACAGCTCCCCCCCTGTGCCTCCTCGGCCCGGGCACAGGGATCCCCTCCAGCCCCCCCCCCAGCACAGGGATCCCCACCAACCCCCCCAGCACAGGGATCGCCCCAGCACAGGGACCCCCACCAGCCCCCCCCCCCAGCACAGGGATCCCCACTAACACAGGGATCCCCACCAACCCCCCCAGCACAGGGACCCCCCACCAGCCCCCCCACCAGCCCGGGGATCCCCACCAGCACAGGGATCCCCACCAGCCCCCCCCCAGCACAGGGATCCCCCCCAGCACAGGGATCCCCACCAGCACAGGGACCCCCACCAGCCCCCCCCCCCCCCCCAGCACAGGGATCCCCACTAACACAGGGATCCCCACCAACCCCCCCAGCACAGGGATCCCCCCCAGCACAGGGATCCCCACCAGCACAGGGATCCCCCCCAGCACAGGGATCCCCACCAGCACAGGGACCCCCACCAGCCCCCCCCCCCCCCCAGCACAGGGATCCCCACTAACACAGGGATCCCCACCAGCACAGGGATCCCCACCAGCCCCCGCGGACGGAGGGCTGGAGGAGAAGGGGGACTGGAGAAGGAGAAGGAGAAGGAGGATGAGGAAGAGGAGGAGGACGGGAGCCTCTGCCGGCCCCGCACGAGGAGCCGAGGCCTCCCCGCCGGCCTGGCGGGGCTCCCCCCTCCCTCCAGCCCCCTCCCCCCGCGCAGCCCCATCCCGCCGCCTCCCCTCTGCTCCCCCCGGCTCCCGCACCCTCCCCGCCGGTTCCCGCCGCTCTCCCACCCCCCCAGCCCCGTCCCGCCCCCCCCGGCCCCTCTCACCGCGCCGCGGCGGCGAGCGGGAGCGGCTGCGGCCCATGGCCGCCCCTCACGGCGCCCGCGCTTCCGGTTCCCGCCCTGTTCCACGTCCCCCCGAGCACACCGACCCCGCCGCTCCTTGGTTCCGGCACCGACGCGGCCCGGGGCTCCCGCCGCGGCTCCGCCCCCCGTCCCGCCGCCCCCGGGTCCCCCCGCCGCCCCGGGCACAGACCCTGGGCGATGCCCTGCGCTCCCTCCCCAGCCCCCCGCCACACACCCCCTCAGCCCCCCGGGGAGCTCCCCCAGCGCCCCTCAGCCCCCCAGGGAGCACCCCGGGGAGCCCCTCCAGCCCCCCTCAGCCCCCCGGGGAGCCCGTCCAGCCCCCCGGGAAGCTCCCCCAGCTCCCCCCAACCCCCCGGGGAGCCCCTCCAGCCCCCCTCAGCCCCCCGGGAAGCTCCCTCAGCCCCCCGGGGAGCCCCCCCAGCCCTCCGGTGAGCCCATTCAACCTCTCGGGGAACCCCTCCAGCCCCCCTTAGCCCCCCGGGGAGACCCCCCAGCCCCCCAGGGAGCTCCCCCAGCCCTCCTCAGCCTCCCGGGAAGCCCCTCCAGCCCCCTCAGAGGCCCCCCCAGCCCCCGAGGGAGCCCCTCCAGACCCCTCAGCCCCCCGGGGAGCCCCTCCAGCCCCCCTCAGCCCCCCGAGCCCCGCAGCCCGGCAGGTGCCAAACACGGGGTTTATTTACAGGCAGGCGGATTGTCAGAGCCCGGCGGGGGCCGGGGGTGGGCAGCCGAAGCCCCCTCCCCGTGGGGGGCAGGAGGCACCCGGCGCAGACGGGGCAGGGGGGGTGGGCGCCTCCCCGGGCGCTGCAGCCGCGGGGGGTCCCGCAGCAGCAGCCGGGGATCCATCGCTGGCTCCGCGCCGGAGGAAACCCGGTCCCGGAGCCGGGGCTGGGGGGCTGGGGGGCGGGCAGCCGTGCCTAAAAGAGGGGAGAAGAAAACAGCCAGGCGGGGACCTGCCTGGGGCTGCAGGAGGGAGGCTGCAGGGGAGGGGGAGACAGCCAGGGGGGGAGTCAGGGTATCCAGAGGGGGGAGTCAGGGTATCCAGAGGGGGGAGTCAGGGTATCCAGAGGGGGAGAGACAGGGTATCCAGAGGGGGAGAGTTATCCAGAGGTTTGGATATCCAGAGGGGGGAGTTTGTATATCCAGGGAGGGAGAGACAGGATATCCGGGGGGGGGAGTTATCCAGAGAGGGGGAGTTTGGTTATCCAGGGCGGGAGAGTTTAGTTATCCAGAGGGGGGAGTTATCCAGAGAGGGGGAGAGTTTGGATATCCAGAGGGGGGGAAAGTTATCCAGAGGTTTGGATATCCGGGGTAGGGGGGGGGGGGGGGGGAGTTTGGATATCCAGGGAAGGAGAGACAGGATATCCAGAGGGGGGGGGGAAGTTATCCAGAGGGGGGGGAGTTTGGATATCCAGAGGGGGGAGTTATCCAGAGGTTTGGATATCCAGAGGGGGGGAGAGTTATCCAGAGGGGGGAGTTTGGGTATCCAGAGGGGGGGGAAGTTTTCCAGAGGGGGGAGTTTGGATATCCAGGGAGGGAGAGACAGGATATCCGGGGGGGGGGGGAAGTTATCCAGAAGAAGGGGAGTTTGGTTATCCAGAGGGAGAGAGTTATCCAGAGGGGGGGAGTTTGGATATCCAGGGGGGGAGTTATCCAGAAGGCGGCAGTTTGGATATCCAGAGGGGGTAGTTATCCAGAGGTTTGGATATCCAGAGGGGGGAGTTTAGTTATCCAGAGGGGGGATGTTTGGGTATCCAGAGAGGGGGAGTTATCCAGATGTTTGGATATCCGGGGGGGAAGGGGGGAGTTTGGATATCCAGGGAGGGAGAGTTATCCAGAGGGGGGAGTTATCCAGAGAGGGGGAGTTTGGATATCCAGAGAGGGGGAGAGTTATCCAGAGAGGGGGGAGTTTGGATATCCAGAGGGGGGAGTTATCCAGAGGGGGGAGTTATCCAGAGGTTTGGTTATCCAGAGGGGGGAGTTTGGATATCCAGAGAGGGGGAAAGTTATCCAGAGAGGGGGAGTTTGGATATCCAGAGGGGGGAGTTATCCAGAGGTTTGGATATCCAGAGGGGGAGAGACAGGATACGCAGGGGGGGGGGGGGGGGTTTGGATAACCAGAGGTTTGGTTATCCAGAGGTTTGGATATCCAGAGGGGGGGGAGAGTTATCCAGAGGGGGGAGTTTGGATATCCAGGGGGGGAGAGACAGGATATCCAGAGAGGGGGAGAGTTATCCAGAGGGGGGGGTTGGATATCCAGAGGGGGGAGTTATCCAGAGGTTTGGGTATCCAGAGGGGGGGAGTTTGGGTGTCCAGAGGGGGGGAGTTTGGGTATCCAGAGGGGCTTCCCAGGGCTGCCCTGGCAGGTGAGGGAGCCGTGGCCTGAAGGTGATGCTGTATCTCTTTTCTCCTAGCCAAGCAGTGAGGACCCATGTGGCTGCAGCCAGCCTGGCTCTCCTCCCTGTGCTGCAGGAGATGGCAAACACCCCCTGGGTTCCTGGGGTTCCATCTCTCCCCTGTATCCTCTGCAAACCCCCTGGGCTTTGGGGGTAAAGGGGCTGCAAAGCTCCTGGGGGTGGGTCTTTGGAGAAGAAGGGGCTGCAGCTTCCCTGTGGTCAGGCAGTGGGGTGCATGGCAGTGCTGGAATTGAGGTCAGCACCCTGGGACTAACCACACCACCTCATGCAGGCTGCCCTGGGAAGGGGGGGGGGGGGGAAGGGGGAAGGGGGGGGGGGGGCTTTCCTGGCCTGGGCTGTGCAGGGGGACAGGCTCAATGGGGGAAAAAAATGGAAAAAATGGCTTCAAAAAGCCTAAAAATCAGTGGCAGTAAAGAAAAACCCTGTGAGAAATGGTTCCAGGGCTGCAGTTTGTGCCTCCAAGGCTGGAGACATGCACAGGGCTGCTGTGCATGCTGACTGCTGCTGATTCACACTGGGTGAATTTGGGA
>JAKCOX010000049.1:5183780-5311450 GCA_022605575.1 Laterallus jamaicensis coturniculus | reverse complement strand
CCTGGGTTAAATTGGGCCCTCCTAAAATTAATCCACACACCCCCACCCCCCCCCACCCCCAAGGTGAAACACTGCCAAATTGGGGCCTCTCTAGGATTAAAGTGCCCCCCCTCAGGAATAAAGGGCCCCCCCTCAAGATTAAGGTGCCCCCCCTCCAGGATTAAAGTACCCCCCCCCACAAAGTGCCCTCCCCCAGGATTAAGGTGCCCCCTGGGGGGTACTATAATCCAGGGGGGGGGGCACTTTTGGGGAGGGGTACACCTTAATCCTGGGGGGGGGTACACCTTAATCCGGGGGGGGCGGCACTTTGGGGGGTCCACTTTAATCCTGGGGAGGGTGCACTTTAATCCTGGGGGGGGGCACGTTAATCCTCGGGGGGTACTATAAACCTGGGGGGGCACCAGGGCCTTCAATTTTGAGAAGCCATTGTTGAGGTTCCTGATCTGCTCCGGGGGGGGGGGGGGGGGGAACACACGTGTTACACCCCAGGACACACACACACACAGCCCCCCCCAAAAACCCCCCCACCCCCCCAGGGTTAAATGGGACCCCTGGGTTAAATTGGGCCCTCCTAAAATTAATCCACACACCCCCTACTCCCACCCCCCAAGGTGAAACACTGCCAGATTAAATTGGGGCCTCTCTAGGAGTAAAGTGCCCCCCCCCCCCCCAGGAATAAAGTGCCCCCCCCTCAAGATTAAGGTGCCCCCCCCAGGAATAAAGTGCCCTCCCCCACAAAGTGCCCCCCCCAGGATTAAGGTGCCCCCTGGGGGGGTACTATAATCCGGGGGGGGGCACTTTTGGGGAGGGAAGCACCTTAATCCTGGGGGGGGGTACACCTTAATCCTGAAGGGGGGGTACACCTTAATCCTGGGGGGCGGCACTTTGGGGGGGTCACTTTAATCCTGGGGGGGGGCACATTAATCCTCGGGGGGGTACTATAATCCCCCCTCCCCCCCCCACAGGGTTAATGTGCCTCCCCCAAGATTAAGGTGCCCCCCTCCAGGATTAAAGTGCCTCCCCCAAAAGTGCCCCCCCAGGATTAAGGTACCCTCCCCCCAGGATTAAAGTGCCCCCCCCCAAAGTGCGCCCCCCCCCCGGATTAAGGTGTACCCCCCCCGGATTAAGGTGCCCCCCTCCCAGGATTATAGTACCCCCCCCGAGGATTAAGGTGCCCCCCCCAAGTGCGCCCCCTACCCCCAAAGTGTGCCCCCCAAGGATTAAGGCGCCCCCACCCTCCCCGAGTCCCCCCCCCGGATTAAAGTGCCCCATCCCCAGGATTAAGGTACTGCCCCTCCCCCCCGAATGAGGTTACCCCCCAAAAACTGCTCCCCCCAGGATTAAGGTGCCCCCCCCCGCCCAATGATTCCCCCCACAGGATTAAGGTGCCCCCCCCCAGGATTAAAGTGCCCCCCTCCCCCAGGATTAAAGTGCCCTCCCCCTTCCCCCCTCAGGATTAAAGTGCCTCCCCCCAAAAGTGCCCCCCCCAGGATTAAGGTACCCCCCCCCAGGATTAAGGTGGTCCCACCCCCGAGTGCCCCCCCAGGATTAAAGTGCCCCCCCCGGATTAAAGTGCCCCCCCCCGAGGATTAAGGTGCCACCCTCCCCAAAAGTGCCCCACCCCCCAGGATTAAAGTACAGCCCCCCCCTCTTCCGATTAAGGTTACCCCCCAAAAGTGCTCCCCCCAGGATTAAGGTGCCCCCATCCGGATTAAAGTGCCCCCATCCCAAGATTAAGGTACCCCCCTCAAAAGTGCACCCCCCCCAGGATTAAGGTGCCACCCACACAAAAGTGCCCCCCCCCGGAATTAAGGTGTACCCCCCTTCAGGATTAAGGCTTCAGGATTAAGGTGTACCCCCCTTCAGGATTAAGGTGCCACCCTCCCCAAAAGTGCCCCCCCCGGATTATAGTACCCCCCGAGGATTAAGGTGCCCCTCTCCAGGATTAAAGTGCCCCCCCAAAAAAGTGCTCCCCCCAGGATTAAGGTGCCCCCTGGGGGGGTACTATAATCCTGGGGGGGGGACGACTTTTGAGGGGGGAGTGGGGGGGCACTTTACTCCTGGGGGGGGCACTCAGGGGTGGGGCCAACCAGAGCAGCCCCAGCTGCCATCCCCATGGGACAGTGCCTACAGCTGGTTGGGGCAGGGATTTGGGGGTGCTGGGGGGTGCTGGGGGGGTCTCACCCTCTCCCGCTCTTTGGCGTTGGCCGCTTGCCGTCTCTCCAGCATGTCGGCCAGGCCTCGGGCCTGCTGGTACCCCCCGTCCGGCTGCCTGCGCAGGCGGGTGATGGCGGCGGCGCGGGGCAGGGGGCCATAGCGATGGCTCAGCACCACCTCCAGCACCTCAGGGGCTGGGGTGGGCAACAGGACCCCCAGCGGCCTCCCCTCAGTTCCACTGGCCTCCCCCCATACCCAGAGGGACGGACAGATGGACAGACAGACCCCCCTGTGCTACTCAGCAACCAAACCCAGGTGAAAACAGTTCAAAAAGGGCCTTAAATACCCTGGGAAGCAGCAGGTGGGGCCTGTCCTGACCTAACGAGGGTGCAGGGGGTTGGGGCTGTGCCTCAGTTTCCCCTTGCAGCACCTGAGCCCACTGGTATGTTTGGCCATGAAGCATCAACCCAAAAAGGGTCCTGGGTGGGGGGGGTGGGGAGCAGGAGGGGGGTGTTCATGGAGGATGATGTCTGAGACCCCGGGGATGGGGAGCCAGTGGTGCCCCCACAAGGGGTTTGGAGGGGTTTGGGAGGGGGGGTTTGGGTGCCCCCCCCAAGATACAGGAAGGCTTTTTGTCTCTGAAGGGGAATGAAAAGGCCAAGGGGACTTTCGGTAGGTGGCAGTGTCCCCCGGCGCTGGGAGCCTCAGTGCAGCCCGAGCAGGGAGGGGAGATTAACCCTTTTGCCCCCCAAAACCCAGGGTGGCAGCCACCTCCTTCCCCCCGCGTTATTCCCAGGGGGGGACAACCTCCCCTCTGCCCCCTCCCCAGGGGCTTTGCCCATCCCTCCTCCTCTCTTTTGGGCAGAAAAGCCCCCTCCCCCCCCTCCCCCCCAAGGCAATCACCCTGCTTTGCCCAGGTGGGTCTGGGGGCTGGCAGTGGGGTGCCCTGTGGGGTGCAGGTGGATGTGTGTGTGTGTCTGTGTCGCCGTGCCTCAGTTTCCCCAAGCCTAAAAGCACTTGGGGGTGTGAGGGGCTGAAAACTACCCCTGGGCTGTACCCAGATCCTGTCACTCAGCTCAGCACCCAGAGGGAGAGCCAGGTTGGGGGTGCAAAATGCAGAGACACCCCCCCCCCCCAAAATGCCACCTGGGAGGCAAATGAGTTTTAGCAGCACCTCAGAGACCCCTTTTCCTTCTTTAATGCTCCATAAGGAGCTTCCCCACCCCACAACCTGATCCCAGTAATCCCATTACCACTCCCTGGGTTGAGGGGGGGGATCTTAAGGAGGAATCCCAGGGCTGGTGGGTTTAAATCCACACCCCCCTCCCCAAAAAAAGAAGGATGTGTGTGGCCACTCGATTTTACTTGGAGCATCTGAGGGGGATGGAGGCTGTGAAGCTCCCTGCATCCCAGCATCCTGGGAGCTCCTTTCCCCTGGCCATAGAGCTGGGGAAGATTATCCTGGTCTGCCTGGTTTGTGGATTAAAAATTGGGGGGAAAAATGGGAAATGGGGGGTGTGGAGTGTGTGATGGAGGGGGTTGGGGGCTGCTGGTGCAGGTGGGATTCACAGGCATCTCCCCCCAAGGGGTGGAGAGCAGAGCTGGGGGGGTGGGATATCAAAGTTATTAGGGCTCAGGTTTATTAGGGCTCAGAGTTATTTGGGATCAGGGGGTAATTAGGAGGCAGAGTTAATTAGGGACCATTTTCTTTAGAGGTCACAGTAATTAGGGGTCGTGGCTATTAGGGATCTGGGTTATTAGGGGTCGTGGTTATTAGGGACCAGAGTTAACGGGGTCATGGCTTTGCTGGTCACTGGTGTTTGGGGTTGTGTTTTAGGGCTCCCATTCATTTGGGGGTGCAGCTACTGGGGCTGCCAAGCCAGACAGGGGGGGTATTTTTCTGGCATTGCCCCTGGGATTGGGGAGGACTGGGGGGGGGATTGGGGAGGACTCAGGAGGACTGGGGTGGGGGATTGGGGAGGATTGGGGGGGGATTGGGGAGGTCTGGGGGGGGGGATTGGGGAGGTCTGGGGGGGGGGATTGGGGAGGACTGGGGAGGATGGGGGGGGATTGGGGGGTGGATGGGGGGGATTGGAGGGCGGATGGGGGGGATGGGGGGGGAATGGGGGAGGATGGGGAGGACGGGGGAGGACTGGGGGGGGATTGGGGGGATGGGGGAGGATTGGGGGGGACTGGGGAGGATGGGGGGAGGATGGGGGGAGGATGGGGGGAATGGGGGAGGGTGGGGAGGACGGGGGGGATTGGGGGGGATGGGGGAGGATTGGGGGGGGATTGGGAAGGACTGAGGACGACTGGGGAGGATGGGGGGGAATTGGGGAGGACGGGGGGGGGATTGGGGAGGATGGGGCGGACGGGGGGGGATTTGGGGGGATGGGGGAGGATTGGGGGGGACTGGGGAGGACTGGGGAGGATGGGGGGAGGATGGGGGGAATGGGGGAGGATGGGGAGGACGGGGGGGGATTGGGGGGGATGGGGGAGGATTGGGAGAGGATGAGGGGAATTGGGGAGGACTAGGGGGGGGCGGCAGCGAATACACCCAGCGATGCCCCCAGCCCCTCTCACTCGCCAGCACAGCTCCCATCGCCGCCCCTCACTCTGCTCCCCGTCCCTGGAGACCCCCCGGTCTGGACGTGCCGGGACGAGGCGGCGTTTCCCCCGCAGCAGCGGGAGGGACAAAGGCGGCTCTGTCCTCCCGGCGCCAGGAGCCGCGATGGCAGAGCCACCGGCTGCGGAGGGACCGTCCCCACCGGAGCAGCCCCGGGTCCCCTCCGAGTGTTTGTGGAGGTTAAAGGCGTTTCCAGAGGCTGAAGGTGCTGCCAACCTCGCCCCTGGCATGGGGCAGGGGGCTGCTGGGGGGGGTGGGGGGTCGGGGGGTCTGTGTCAGTTCTGGGCTGTCCCCAGCAGCAACGTGTCCCAGGGACAGGGACCAGGATGGGGATGGGGATGAGGGGGGGTGAGCGAGGGGATAGGGTGCAAGACAGGGATGGGTGGGGCCAGGGATGGGGTGGGTGTGGGATGGGGATGGGGACCAGGATGGAGGTGAGGATGGGACAGGGATGGGGATAGGTCAGGGATGGGACAGGGATGGGGACAAGGATGAGGACAAGGATGAGGATGGGGATGGGGACAGGGATGGGATGGGGATAGGACAGGGATGGGACAAGGATGGGATGGGGATAGGACAGGGATGGGATGGGGATAAGACAGGGATGGGACAGGAATGGGATGGGGATAGGATGGGGATGGGACAGGGATGGGGTGGGGATAGGACAGGGATGGGGCAGGAATGGGATGAGGATAGGACAGGGATGGGACAGGAATTGGATGGAGATAGGACAGGGATGGGACAGGAATTGGATGGGGATAGGACAGGGATGGGGATAGGTCAGGGATGGGACAGGGATGGGACAAGGATGAGGACAAGGATGAGGATGGGGATGGAGACAGGGATGGGATGGGGATAGGACAGGGATGGGACAGGAATGGGATGGGGATAGGACAGGGATAAGACAAGTATGAGGACAGGGATAGGTCAGGGATGGGACAGGAACAAGGGTGGGGACAGGGACGGGGGTGGGGATGGGGACAGGGATGGGGACGGGGGTGGGGACAGGGATGGGGATGGGCGCTGCAGCTCAGCTCTGCCTTGCTCTCCCCAGCACCTCACAAAGGGAAGGTGCTGAGCTTTGAGACCAGCCTAAGATTTCAGGCTGAGTTTAACCTTCAGCCCATCCAGGCAGTGCCTGAGCCGAGCTGGGGAGCCTGTTCCCCCCAAAACCAAGCCTTGCCCCTTCTCTCAAGTCCCCTCAAGGGAGCCCTGGGGTCTGCAGCTCCATCCCCCTCCTCCCCAGCAGCGATTTCTGCCCAGCCCATCCCGCATCCCCCGGCACCGGGGCTGCCTGACCCCCCAGATAATCCCTGTTTGACAGAATTGATAAGTGCCTCGAGCTTTACCCCCTGTGCTGGGCTGCACCCCCCTGCCCCCCCCCCCCTCTGTGCTGGGCTGCTCCCCCCTGTCCTCCCCCTGGCAGCAGGGAGAGGGGCCTCGCGTGCCCACGGTCACGTAGGGATGCAGCCACAGGGATGGGGAGGCTGCCAGCCCACTGCAGCAGCTCTTCCCCCTCTCTATTTCCCGCCCCCCCTCCAAGTCTGTCTCATTCTGGGGTTCTCTGGGGTGCCCAGAGCTGTGTGGAGGCAGCAGAGATCTGCCTGCAGATCCAGATTAAGCCCTTGGCCAGGTAAGAGCCGTGCGGGAGGTCACGCGTCCCCCGCCGCATGCGCACGTGGGCACCCCACGTGCACACACACGGCCCCTGGTCCCCAGCACTGGGACAGCACCAGGTCCCCAGCACTGGGACAGGATCAGGTCCCCAGCACTGGGACAGGATCTGGTCCCCAGCACTGGGACAGGACCTGGTCCCCAGCACTGGGACAGGACCTGGTCCCCAGCACTGGGACAGGACCTGGTCCCCAGCACTGGGACAGGACCTGGTCCCCAGCACTGGGACAGGATCAGGCCCCCAGCACTGGGACAGGATCAGGCCCCCAGCACTGGTACAGGACCTGGTCCCCAGCACTGGGACAGGACCTGGTCCCCAGCACTGGGACAGCACCAGGGCTGTGCTGACCCAGCTCAGCCTGGAGCTCCCAGCCCTGCCAATGCCCCTGGCAAACAACCCCCTCCTGCCCCAGCATTCCCCCCTCCCTGGGAGGAAGGAGGGGGGGTTCATTGCTGCTCAAATTCAGGCTGGGGGCAAACAAGCCCAGTCACCCCCCACCCAGGGATGGGGCATGGCAGGGAGGGGGAGGGTTGGTGATCTGGCTGCTCTTCATTGGTGCGTGCAGGGGTATGTCAGGGAGGGATGCTCCCCGGGGGGATGTCAGCGAGGGCGCTGGCACATGGCATGTGGCAGGAGGAGCCCAAACCCCCCCTCCTCCCCCCCCCTCCCCGCAGCATCACATCCCAGGCAGCTCTGGCACACGCATCCCTCTGCGCTGGGATTGCACTGGTGCTGCTGCCACCCCCCGCTCATCCCCCAGCGCTCAACCAATGGCTCCAGCGCTGCCACGCGCGACCCCCCCCACCCCCCCCCTCCACGGGGACCCGAGGCCATAAAGCCATCCCAACCCCAGCTCGCTGGGAGGCGCGAGCTCCCAGTCCCACCAAACCATCCTGGGTGCTGCAGGGATGATGCCTGAGCACATGGACGGGATGGACAGCGAGGTCTTCGCCCAGGTAAGGGGATTCCCCCCCTGGGTTTGGGGTTTTGGGGTGGGGGTTGGTGGCTCCTCGCGGGGGGTGGGTGGTGAAGGAGCCACCGCGGTCGCCGTGCAGGGGGATGTGAGGCTGACCCCAGGAGAGGGGTGGCTGTGGGGGGACAGATGCTGCTGAAGTAATTCATGGGAGGGGGGTAGAAGAGGCACAGCCAGTCCCCAGCTGGGTGGGGTGAGGTTGGTGCAAGGCAGGGTGCAACTTTTGGGGTGTGCTCCCCAAATACCCAAGGTTTTGGGGACAAAGCCCTCTCTGAGGGGAGGGATGCAAGGTGCTGCTTGTGGGGGAGCTTCTGCATCCCAGGAAAGCCAGCCTGGCACTGGGATGGGCTTGGGGATTGCTTTTCTCACCCAAAACAGCAGCATTTCCCTGGCAGGATGCTGAGCATCCACACGCTCAGCTTGGAACCGCCCGGCAGCGTTAGGAAGGTTTCCTTGGAAAAGCAGCTTTTCCAAGCACCTCAGCAGCTGTCAGCTGTTCCAAAACCAACTTTGCTGGGAAGTGCAATTAAAAAAAAAAAGCCAAAAAAGCAGCTAGTTTTCACTTCTGACTTCTCCCTGCTTCACTGGAGCAGTGGGAATGGCTGGGAGAGTGGGAGTGGGAATGGGAGGGAACCCCCCCACCCCGTGCTCCAGGTTTTAAGAGGCTGCCCAGCTCCTTCCAGCCTTTCCCCCAGACACTGAGGGTGGGTCTGGGGGCACATCCATCCATCCCTCCATCCATCCCTCCATCCATCCCTCCATCCATCCCTCCATCCCTCCATCCATCCCTCCATCCATCCATCCATCCCTCCATCCATCCATCCATCCCTCCATCCATCCCTCCATCCATCCATCCATCCCTCCATCCATCCATCCATCCATCCCTCCATCTCTCCATCCATCCCTCCCTCCATCCATCCATCCCTCACTCCATCCCTCCATCCCTCCATCCATCCATCCCTCCATCCCTCCATCCATCCCTCCCTCCCTCCATCCATCCCTCCATCCCTCCATCCATCCATCCATCCATCCATCCATCCATCCATCCATCCATCCATCCATCCATCCATCCATCCCTCCCTCCATCCATCCCTCCCTCCCTCCCTCCCTCCCTCCATCCATCCATCCATCCATCCCTCCATCCATCCATCCATCCATCCATCCATCCATCCATCCATCCATCCATCCATCCATCCATCCCTCCCTCCATCCCTCCCTCCATCCATCCCTCCATCCATCCCTCTATCCATCCCTCCATCCCTCCATCCCTCCATCCATCCCTCCATCCATCCATCCCTCCATCCCTCCACCCACCCACCCACCCGTGGCTTTGGTGTGGTGATGTGGGTGCTGTCCTTGCTGGCGCAGCGCTTCCCCTGCTGCAGCCATGTCCCTGGGTCTCCCTTGGTGCTGAATTTCAGGTTATTTCTCTGCCCCCCAGTGCTGGGTGGGAAGAAATCAGCAGGGACCATCACGGAGGGATGGTCCTGTGGGGGGCTGCATTTGG
The DNA here is from genome assembly GCA_022605575.1 of Laterallus jamaicensis coturniculus. NCBI lineage: Eukaryota > Metazoa > Chordata > Aves > Gruiformes > Rallidae > Laterallus > Laterallus jamaicensis. The sequence continues at coordinate 5,302,512 of JAKCOX010000049.1, read as the reverse complement.
GATTGGAGCCCAGTGCTGCCCCTGTGCTCCCCCTGAACCTCCAGCTCGCTGCATCCCGCTGTGGCTGAAGGCTTCCCATGTGCTCCTGGGGCTTCTGCTGGCTGTGGCTCGAGGGCCAACCCTACACTGAGCCTGGGCTGGATGAGGTTGGGGTGTGGGGGTGTTTGGGGGCTCCTGTGTTACCCCAACTCTCAGGGAAAACCCAGGGAACATTTTGAACTTAGCAGGGGCTGCGCATCCCCCTCCCCCTCCGCGGCACACTGGTACCCAGAGCTCTGGGGAGAAGCATGAGGGGTCCCAGGGGGGAGGCAAAGGAAAAGCCCCCAGCACTAAGCTCCTCTCAGCCTCCTGCCTGCACCCCAACTCTGGTTGGGGGACAGCAGGGACGTGTGCTCACCCCACGCCATGGGAGGTGGCGGTGACCCAGCTGTGCCGCTGCCGGCGGCTGGGAAAGCGCCCACAGGATGCCCAAGGAACCTCCTGCTCCACTGGGATTGGGAAAGGGCCACACGTGGGAATTATTCATCCCAGGGCAGCGTGACTCAGGGGCCGGTGTCCTGACTGGGACTTTTGACCTCAGAGGTGTGCCCAGCTCACACACTGCCTGGCACAGCCCTTGCCAGCCCCAGGACCCCCTTAGGGCTGTGAGATGGCCCCCAATTCTCCCTGAGTTTGGCCATGAGGAAGGACACCCACCTCCCTGCTGGGGCTCCTGGCAGCTCTGACAGACCCTTAGGGGTTTGGGGACCTTGCTGGGACTTTGGGGACAGCGCTGCTCATGGAAATGGAAGGGGCTCAAACATCTTCTCCGCAGCCCTGGGACACTCCAGGCTGGCCCCATGGGGGATCTGATGTCCCCTCAGCTCAGGAGACATCTGATGGAGCTGTCAGGCTCCTTGGCAGCCCGATAAGCCGAGGGCTTACAGCCGGCGCCGCGCCGAGGGAGGTCAAGGCAGAAAGCAGCAGGAGGCAGAGGGGTGGGCACGACTGGGGCAAACTGGGATTCACTGGTACTGAGATTCCCACCATGAAAAGCCTCCTCTCCAGGATGGAGATGCTCCCAGGGAGGAGGGTGGCAATGGCCATCCAAGGGTGGCCATCGCCAGCGGTCCCCTGGGCAGTGCCGCGGTGCCCGCCGGTGCCCCCCGCGCATCACATGCTGCTGGGTGCAGCTTCCCAGCCAAACCCTGTCTGGTGTCCTCCTGTCCTGGCTGGTGGCTCTGGGGGCAGTGAGGGCAGGGTCAGAGCAGGGCGCCTGTGCCATGTGAGGCAGCTAAAATTAGGTGGCTGCATCTAATCTAATTTAATCTCCCCTCTTCCGTCTGTGTGACAGGGATCAGCCTGGGTGTGCAGGCTGGGAAGCTGCAGGAACATGAGGTGGCCCATCCTGGGGACACCCTGGTCCCCATCTGTCCCATGGGGAATCCCTCTGGATGTTTTGGGGGAGGACAAACTGCTTGGGTGATGACAGCCTTGGGATGCAGCCAGATGTTTTAGGGTGGGTGGGTTGGAAGTCAGCTGGAAGATCTGCAGAGGAGCAGACAGATGGATGGACAGACAGACAGACAGCTTCCCAGCAGCAACCCCAGCACAGAACAGAGCCTGGCTCTCCCCTCTCATTCCACCTTTACAGAGGGGTTTGGGGTGGGTGAACCTCATCCCTGGCCATGGAGCTGGGGAAAGGCTGTTTCACCCAGCTCAGCCCCAAGGTCACGCGCTCCCTCCCACTGCTGCTGAGAAGGAAAAGTTCTCAGACCGGTTTTCTCTCCCCAGCAGGGTTGGGTCTGGCTGAGTTCAAGGCTTCTGGTGTGTTGGGTGACCAGGTGGGGTAAATAGATGGTCACTGGTGTCATTCCTCTGCCGATGGGTTCACTGGGGATGTGTGTGTGTGTGTGTGTGTCAAATGAAGCCTTGTTGGAAACTATGTAGAGCACTGAATGAATCACAGGGCAGGTGATCTAAGGCGAATTAATGCCTCTCCTGGAGCTGCTCCAGCTCTGGGATCATCCTGGATGCTCCGTGCTGCAAAGTGGCCTCAAAAAATCAGATCAACTGGGTCTGGCTCATGATCCCTCTCTCCCCATCCCGCTCCGTGCCTCAGTTTCCCAGTACAAGAAGTCAAAGATTTCCCTCACCAGGTTTGTAACGCTCCCTCCTGGGGGGTCTCCAACATCCCCTCTTCACCCCAGCAGTGGTCCTGGGTGTGTGTGTGTGGGGGGGCTTTTCCCCATGCCATGATCCTGCTTGCACCAAGAGCTGCTCCCAGGATCTGGGATGCTCTGGCTGCTCAGCACAGCCCCTTCCTTTGGAACCCTGATGTTGTCCTTCCTGCAGTCGCTGGTTTTTAAAGAATCTCCTTGGAGAAATGAGGGTATTAAGAGAAATTAGGGCTGGGTGGGGGTTCACCCCCTGCAATCAGCCTCTTCCCCTCTGCTGGGACGTGGCACTAAGCACTGATAGACTCTGACAAGCCCACACGAGGCCAGGAAGCAGCTGGGAGGCAGGGCCTGAAAAGGTTTCGCTTCTGAGGTTTGTAATGTGGAAGGAATTACGAAATGAGGCAGAAAAACTCATTTTAAATGACCCCACCCCCCCCCAAAAAAAAAACCCCCAAGAACACACTGAGCAGAGCCCAGCCCCTGCCTTTTCTTCACTAGGCAAATACATGGAGTCGTGGGGATTATAACCCCCCCCCAAATTAAACTGGTTTTGCAGAGGGGAACTGAGGTCTTGAGTGGGACAGACAGACAGGACAGACCCCTCATTCTGCACATACAGTCGGTCCCTTCATGCAGCCAGGGAGGCAGCGGGTGGGGAAGGGCAGACAGATGCGCCCGGCTATTTTTAAGCTAAACGCTGCTTTGGTTTCAGCTGAGCTGCTGAGACTGAGGGTATTTAGGGAAGAAACAGCTGGGTGAGGGGGTGAAATGAAACATGGGTGCAGGGGGAGATTAAAAAGCATCAGCTGCAGAGACAGGGCTTTAACTGGAGCCCTGGCTGGGCAGCGCTGCATCGCCCAGGAAAAGGAGACGGGCAGCGCGGTTGGCTCGTGGCTCATCCCTGCATCCCAGTTGCTGCTTCTCCTCCCTCTTCCCATCGTGATGGGGTGCCAGTTCCTGGGGGGAAATGAATAATAAGGGGAATAAAAAGGAAATAAAGGAAGAAAAACAAGCTGTAGGTGACCACTTGGGAAGAAACGCTGCGAGGTAACGCGAGAGGAGCTGGAGCTGCCAGGGATGGGTTGGGAAAGCGCGGCCGGGAGCAGGCGGGCGGGTTGGGTAACTCCTGCCCAGGGCGGCTGCGACTGGCTCTACTGGGAGCAGCTGGGGCAGAAGCTGCTCCGGAGGGCACGAGGCCCAGGACGTGCTGCTCCCCGCGTCCGGCTCCTCGTGACGCCCCGCTGCCCAGCTGGGAGGAGAAGGGAGTGGGGATGGGAATGATGAGGAAGGAGGGATGGTGGAGGAAGATCCCGGCCTTTGCCTGGGGCAGTGTGGGGATGAGGATGATGAGGAAGGAGGGATGGTAAAGGAAGATCCCAGCTTTCACCTGGGGTACTGTGGGCAGAGGAGTGGCAAAGCTTCGGGGTGCAGCGAGCCCCCTCCCCTGCCCTGCTCTCCCCCTTCGTCCCTTGTGCGGGCACAGGAGCCGCTGCGGGCAGTGGGCTGATGTGTGGGTGCAGACGGGTGGGTTGCAGACGGGTGGGTGCTGACGGGTGGGTGCAGACGGGTGGGTGCTGACGGGTGGGTGCTGACGGGTGGGTGCAGACGGGTGGGTGCTGACGGGTGGGTGCAGACGGGTGGGTGCTGACGGGTGCGCAGGGGAGCCGCACGTTGAGGCACATGTGAGCGGGCGCCGCGCAGGCGCCGGGACACGCTGGGGACCACGGCCAGTGCACGGGGCAGCAGGGGGACACTCCCATTCGACAATCCTCCCTGTTCCCCAAATCACCCCCATTCCCCCAGTCACCCCCATCCCCCCAATCACCCCCATTCACATGTGTGCACACACACCTGCACACACACACACACATGTGCATGTGCTGCTGGGCCCCCCCCGGGGTACGTGACCGCCGGTGTGCACACACAGACAGCAGCACACCCACCCGCCAAGGGAAAGCCCTGCCCCCCTCCCCCCAGTTCACTTGCACCCCCAATGCGTGCACACCACCCCTGTACATTCCCCCAGTACACCCCCAATGCCTGCACCCCTCCAGCACACCCCCTCCCCCCAGTGCCCACCTGTCCCCCCGCCAACCAGCACACCACACCAGTTCACCCCAGTGACCCCCATTCACCCCATCCCCTCCAGTAAATCCCCATTCACCCCAGTGACCCCCATTCAGCCCCATTCACCCCACTAATTGCTCCATTCCCCCTCACTGACCCCCATTCCCCCCAGTGACTCCCATTCACCCCCACTCACCCCACTAATTGCCTCATTCCCCCCAGTGACTCCCATTCACCCCAGTGACCCCCACTCAGCCCATTCCCTCCAGTAAATCCCCATTCACCCCAGTGACTCCCATTCACCCCACTAATTGCCCCATTCCCCTCCGTGACCCCCATTCCCTCCATTCTTCCCAGTGACCCCCAATTCCCCCAGTAACCCCCTCATTCCCTCCAGTCACCCCAACTTCCCCTGTAACCCCTCCATTCTCCCCAATCACCTTCCCATTCCCCCCATTCCCCCAGTCAGCCTCCCAATTCCACCCAGTGACCCTCCTCATTCTCTCCATTCCCCCTACTCACCCCCTAATTCCCCCCAGTGACCCTCCCAATTGCCCCAGTCACCCCAGTCACCCCCAATTCCCCCATAACCCCCAATTCCCCCCATTCCCCCAATCTCCCTCATCCCCCCCATAGCCTCCCATTCCCCCTAACCCCCCATTCCCCTCCAATCACCCCCATTCCCCCAGTCACCCCCATTCCCCCCATTCCCCCAGTCACCCCCATTCCCCCCTGTAACCCCCATTCCCTCCATTCCCCTCCAATCACCCCAATTCCCCCCAATCACCCCCAATTCCCCCAATCACCCCCATTCCCCCATTCCCCCAATCACCCCCATTCTCCCAGTCATCCCCATTCCCCCCGTAACCCCCATTCCCCACAGTAATCCCCAATTCCCCCATTCACCCCATTCCCCTCCAATCACCCCAATTCCCCCAGTCACCCCCATTCCCCACAGTAACCCCCAATTTCCCCTATTCCCCCCATTCCCCCAATCACCCTCATTCCCTCCAGTCACCCCCAATTCCCCCAGTCACTCCCTCATTCTCCCCAATTCCCCCCATAACCTCCCATTCACCCCATTTCCCCCATCATCCCCCCCATTCCCCCCAGTCACCCCAGTAACCCCTAATTCCCCACAATCTCCCCATCATCCCCCCCAGTAACCCCCAGTTCCCCCATTCCCCCAGTAACCCCCAGTTCCCCCATTCCCCCAGTCACCCCAGTAACCCCTAATTCCCCCCATTCCCCCCATCATCCCCCCAGTAACACCTAATTCCCCCATTCCCTCAATCACCCCAGTCCTCCCAGTAACCCCTAATTCCCCCAATTCCCCCATCATCCCCCCCCATTCCCCCCAGTCACCCCCAATTCCCCCATTCCCCCAGTAACCCCCAGTTCCCCCATTCCCCCCAGTCACCCCAGTAACCCCTAATTCCTCCCATTCTCCCCATCATCCCAAACAGTAACCCCCAGTTCCCCCATTCCCCCCCCCATTCCCTCCCCCAATTCCCCCATTCCCCCCAGTAACCCCCAGTAACCCCTAATTCCTCCCATTCCCCCCATCATCCCCCCAGTAACCCCCAGTTCCCCCATTCCCCCCATTCCCCCCCAGTTCCCTCATTGCCGCCCATTCCTCCAGTAACCCCCAATTCCCCCATTTCCCCAGTAACCCCCAGTTCCCCCATTCCCCTTCCATTCCCCCCAGTCACCCCAGTTCCCCCATTCCCCCAATCACCTCAGTTCTCCCAGTAACCCCTAATTCCCCCATTCCCCCCAGTCACCCCAGTAACCCCTAATTCCCCCCATCCCCCCATCATCCCCCCATTCCCCCCCAATTCCCCCATTCCTCCCATTCCCCCCCAAATCCCTCATTCCCCCAGTCACCCCATCATCCCCCCCAGTAACCCCCAGTTCCCCCATTCCCCCCCATTCCCCCATTCCCCCCCAGTTCCCTCATCCCCCCCATCCCCTCCAATCCCCCCCATTCCCCCCCAGTTCCCTCATCCCCCCCATTCCCCCCATTCCCCCCCATCCCCCCCCCGTCCCCCCCTCACCCTCTCCCGCCCCCTAGCGGCGCGCGGGCCGTTCCCCCTGCTCCTCTTCCCGCCCCCTTTTCCCGCTCACACACCCTCACCGCTCGACCAATGGGGACGCTCCCCGGGGCCGCGTCACTGCCCGGGGGAACCTCCTCAATGAGCCACATTGTCGCGGCGAGTCCCGCGGCGCACGCTGCTCCGGGCCGGCTCCGCTCCCCTCCGCTCCCCTCCGCTCCCCTCCGCTCCCCTCCGCTCCCCTCCGCTCCCCGCCGCTCCCCGCCGCGCAAGATGATCGCTTCCCACCTGCTCGCCTACTTCTTCACCGAGCTCAACCATGACCAGGCGCAGAAGGTGAGGGGAGAGCGGCTGGGGGGGGGGGGGAGGGATGTGCGGGACAAAGGGGAGAGAGATGGGGGGGGAAAGGGGGGGCTAGGAAATGAGAGGGGGTAATTAGAGAGGGGGGGAGGGGGGAAGGAGAGAGGGGAGGAAAAAAGAGGGAGAGGGAAGAAGGAGAGGGGGAGAAAGTTAAAGGAAAAGGGGAAAAAAAGGGAAAAAAAGGGGGAAAAGAAAAGGGAAAAAGGGGAAAGAGAAAGGGAAAAATGGGGAAAAAGAGAAGGAAAAAAGGGGAAAAAGGAAAGGAAAAAAGGGGGAAAAGGAAAGGAAAAAAGGGAGAAAAGGAAAGGAAAAAAGGGGGAAAAGGAAAGGAAAAAAGGAAAGGAAAAATGGGGAAAAAGAAAAGGAAAAAAGGGGAAAAAGGAAAGGGAAAAAGGAAAGGAAAAATGGGGAAAAAGAAAAGGAAAAAAGGGGGAAAAGGAAAGGAAAAAAGGGAGAAAAGGAAAGGAAAAAAGGGGGAAAAGGAAAGGAAAAAAGAAAAGGAAAAAAGAAAAGGAAAAAAGGGGAAAAGGGAGAAGGAGGGAAAAGGAAAGAAAGGGAAGGAGAGGAAAAGGGGAAAGGAGAGGGAAAAAAGCAAAAAACAAACCGGAAAAAGGGGGAAACGGGGAGAAATCGGAGTCGGGGGGCTGGGGGGCGTCCGGGAAGCGCCGTTGTCACCCCTCGGGCCCCGGCGCTGCCCCGCCGGTGCCGCCGTGCGGTACGTGCCGCGGCGGGCGGCTGCGGGACCCCGCGTGGCCGGGCGCCCCCCGCGGGCCGGCGGCGCGGAGCAGCGGGAGGAGGAGGAGGAGGGGTGAGGGGGGGTGGGGGGGTGGGTGTCTGTGTCTCCGCTCCCCGTCCCGGCTCCCCCCGTGCAGCCGGAGCCCCTGGGTCACCCCGCGCAGCACGTGTCGCCGCTTCCTGCCTCCGGCGCGGAGCATCCGCGGGCGCGGAGCATCCCCCGGCACCGGGACCTGCTACAGCCCCTCGGCGGGACGCTCCCGCCCCGCTCCATCCCCCCGCTCCATCCCCCCGCTCCCGGGCTCCGAGCCGGAGCCCCTGCAGGGAGCGGGTTCGCCGTGGCTCGGGATGCCCGAGGGGGTCGCTCCGAGCTGGGCTGCGGATGCAGCACCTCGGGGTCCCCTTCCCCTGCCTGTCCCCCTAGAGCCCCCCGCGCTGAGCAGCGGGGCCAGCATCTCACCTCCCCCTCCCTCAGTGTGCGGGTCCTGGCCGGGCAGAGCCCGGTGCTGGCCCCAGACGCGAGCGGTGGTGCCCGTTGGGATGCTCCCCCGCCATTCGGGAGTTGGGACACCCGACAAATCCACGCGTGTCCCCTCTGCTGTGGCCGGAGCACAGCAGCCGGGCTGCCCTTTGTCTGGCCGGGACAGCGCCTCGCGTTAAAGAAATGATTCCTGGGAAACACTCCCCCCCACCACCCCCCTTCCCCACTTAAAAACCGGCTGGGAGACTGGGGGTGAAGAGCCAGTGCTCACCCCCCAGCCCTGTGCCAGTGCTCACCCCCAGCCCTGTGCCAGTGCTCACCCCCCAGCCCTGTGCCCAGTGCTCACCCCCAGCCCTGTGCCCAGTGCTCACCCCCAGCCCTGTGCCCAGTGCTCACCCCCCAGCCCTGTGCCCAGTGCTCACCCCCAGCCCTGTGCCCAGTGCTCACCCCCAGCCCTGTGCCCAGTGCTCACCCCCCAGCCCTGTGCCAGTTCTCACCCCCCAGCCCTGTGCCCAGTGCTCCCCCCCAGCCCTGTGCCCAGTGCTTACCCCCAGCCCTGTGCCCAGTGCTCACCCCCCAGCCCTGTGCCAGTGCTCACCCCCCAGCCCTGTGCCAGTGCTCACCCCCAGCCCTGTGCCCAGTTCTCACTCCCAGCCCTGTGCCAGTGCTCACCCCCAGCCCTGTGCCCAGTTCTCACTCCCAGCCCTGTGCCCAGTGCTCACCCCCAGCCCTGTGCCCAGTGCTCACCCCCCAGCCCTGTGCCAGTTCTCACCCCCCAGCCCTGTGCCCAGTGCTCCCCCCCAGCCCTGTGCCCAGTGCTTACCCCCAGCCCTGTGCCCAGTGCTCACCCCCCAGCCCTGTGCCCAGTGCTCACCCCCCAGCCCTGTGCCAGTGCTCACCCCCCCAGCCCTGTGCCAGTGCTCACCCCCAGCCCTGTGCCCAGTTCTCACTCCCAGCCCTGTGCCAGTGCTCACCCCCAGCCCTGTGCCCAGTTCTCACTCCCAGCCCTGTGCCAGTGCTCACCCCCAGCCCTGTGCCCAGTTCTCACTCCCAGCCCTGTGCCCAGTGCTCACCCCCAGCCCTGTGCCCAGTGCTCACCCCCAGCCCTGTGCCCAGTGCTCACCCCCCAGCCCTGTGCCAGTGCTTGGGCATCTGGGGGTATGTCAGAGAGGGTTTGTCCTGAGGCTGTGTGGTGTTAGGGATGTGGAGGGGGGGCTCTGGGGGTCTGTAGATTCCCTCCTCAAAAAGCCAGCAGGCTGCAGAGCGTGTGGCTGCTGAAAAGGCCCCCGAGATGCTGCCGGAGAAACACCACTCGCCCCATGGGCTGAACAGGAAGTAAAGCAGGAGGGAGCGTGACATCCACCCCGCTGAAGCGCAGGGAAATCACTTCCCAGGCAGAGCCATCCCTAAAGAAACACGGGCTCAGCTTCTCCCTCCACTCACCCAGCGTCCTGGGGTTGTGCAACAGCCAAATCCACGGGCAGGGGTTGTGTAACCCGCCGGCAGAAATAGGCCAGCAGCACAGCCCCACTTCTGCCTCTCGGGCTCCCCAGTTCCCTCCCAGCAGCTGGAAGTGATGGAGAGGGAAGGGTTTGGATCTTCAGCTTTATTACCCACTGGGAAAAGGGTGTGCAAAGCCTCAGGGACCGGCTGCCTTTTCCTCCTGCCTTGGGAGCCCAAGGAAAATGGGTTGCTGAGATGCAGGGAGGGGAATGTAGGGGAAGGGGGGGGGGAAATAATCCCAGAGCTGTCAGCTGGGTGCTGTGGGAGATGCTCTGCCCTCCCAGCCCTGAGCACTCACCTCTGCAACTGGATTTTCTCTGGGTTATTTTTAAACAAATGCTGGTGGATCCTTGTGGTGAGGCAAAGCCAGGGTGGGCACAGCCTCTGGTGAGCGTGGGGGGGTGGGGGGGGGAGCAGCTGAGCTGGATGCTTCTGCCGTGGATGCAAAAAGTTCTTCCTGGCTTATAAACCTTCCCAGTGCAAGGAGATGTTGGGGGGGATGTTCCTGGGAAGCTGGGATGATTTTTAATATCAAACCCAAAGGTTTTATCCTGATTTAGAGGCTGTGTGTGGGAAGGGGTGTTTGGGCAGGGGGGGGGGGGTTGAGTCGTCCCTCCTGTTGCTTTGGGGGGGGGCAGGAAAGGGAAGGCTGTGGGGAGAGCGTGCTGTGGTCTGTGTGCTTCCAAACAGCCCCCAGAATAGGGGTTCCCTTCCCAGCCTGTCACAGAGCAGCTGCCTCCCTTGGGGGGGGTGTGTGTGTGTGTGTGTGTGTGTGTTACACACGTCCCCAAATTCCTCCCTTTCACCCTGGAAAGTGGGTTCCAGAACTGACTCCTCTGACCCCAAGGGACCACACAAACTTTAATTAACCTCAGCAATCCCTTGAGATCCCAGTTTGCTGTGGATGAGCCACCTTCCCTTTGGATGCACAGGCTTGGGATGGGTTTCCAGGTCCTCCAGCCTCGGGAGGAGTGGGAGGTGAATGAGCTCAATGACCTGTCTGGCAGCTCCTCAGGAAGAAGGGAAAAACTGGAGATGGAGTTAATTTGCCTTTATCTGTGGCTGTTCCCAGGCAGGGGCAGGTTTCCCTCTGTTCTTGTTATTTTCCCCTTGCTAGGGGGATTAGCTTTATCTCATGGGTGTCTCCCTGGCTGCTCTCACGGGCTTCTCTGCACCCGTGGGAGGGGTGCCTGAGCCTAAATTCCTGGAAACCAACCTAACACCTTCTCTGGAACCTGCCAAGGGCAGCAGCAGGATGACCTTTCCCATCCTTGGTGCCTTTGGGGATTCATCATGTATCCCCTTCACCCCTCAGCTTCTCATTCCAGTTACTCTGGAGAGCCCGGGCAGGGCGCTGCCTCAGTTTCCCCAACTGCAGTGGGATGCTTCCAGCAGCTGAGGTTGAGGGGGGGGGAGGTGGGGTACATCTCTTTCCAATCCAGCAGCAACTGTGGGGGATGCTGCCTCTTCTGGGTTTAAGCCAGGAGAGAAAGAGGCTGTCTCAGGGGCTGGGGCAGCTCAGGGCTGGTGGGAGATGGGAGCAAGGCTGATGTCTCCCACTCCCAAGCTGGAAGCCAGAATGTCTTCCCGGTTAAATGGTGCTTGTAGTGGGGCTGTGGAGCAGCAGGTTCACCCGAGGACGGGCCCCCAGCTGCTGCTGCTGCTCCTCGGTGTGATTTCTTTGCCATGTGCCCCGCTCCACCTCCGGCATGGGGTTCAGCTGCCACCCCGGGAGGTGAGGAGGACGGGAAGGAACCGGCCGAGCAGGAAACCATCTGACTCACTCGGGTTCAAGATGACTCCAGGCGTGTGTCATCAGAGGCTTGGCTGTGGCTGGGAGGGCACGTGGGGTTTAATTCGGCACAGAGCCCTCAACAGCAGCCAAGGACGTGGGTGCTGGCGGGGTCAGGGCTGGAGAAGGGTGGGTGCAGCCCAGCATCAGTCCTGTGTCACTGAAGGTGGGGAGGATGGGGAAGGGGACGAGCCGGTTCCCTGCGCTGACTCAGCCCAGGCTGGGTAACGGCACGGTGACAGGGCGCTGGGGAACGCTGGTTTCCGGGGGGCTGGGGATGCTGCCCGGGGTCTGTCCTGTGCTGTCTCTGTCCTGTGCTGTGCTGCCCATCCCCACAATACAAGTTACAGAGTTCGTGCTGGGTTCTGAGGTAGAAAGTGAAACACCCTGAGTGCTGGGTGCTTTCCCGGATTCACCCCGCCACCTCAGTGAACTGCTGCCATTCCCCTTGCCTCAGTTTCCCCGAAATGTGCCACATCCCAGCACAGATCCAGCCAGGATAGGGGCAGAAGTGACCCTGGTGAGAGGACAGGCTGTGCAACCTCACGGGTTGGGAGTGCTCCAGCCTCCCCCAAACTCCAAATCTCTCTGGTGTTCTCATACACAGCAAAAATTTGACTTCATTGCCAAAAGGGGAAAGAATCTAGCCCAGAAACCAGCTGACCCCTCCCAGTGTTGTGCCTGCCCCTCTCATGCTACTGAAGTTATGCACATGCAGCTGAAAATAACAGCAAGCAGCTACTGGGGGACCGGAAACACGTGGACACGCGGCTCTAGAGAGACTCCTGGGGCAAAGCTGAAGATAAGGAGGAGCTGCTTTGCCTTCCTGGGGTCGTTAGTGGGGAAGATGGGGCTGAGATGAGGATATTGCAGGAAAATACACACCCTCCCCAAATCCTTCCCCCTCCCTGCCATCATTGGCCGGGCAGGAAGCGGTTGTGCTTTGCTGGAAGCCGCTGCCGCGCTGTTGTTCCCAACACCAGCACCAATCCTGCCCCGTGGCCACACGGAGCGATGGGGAGAAGGGTCCCCGCTGCCCCAGTGAGGGAAACAGCATCCCTCATCCTCCCTGTGCACAGAGCACAGCCACACCACTGTGGTACCCCATGCCGAGGAGGACCCCATGCCAAGGGGGACAGGCACACAGCGTGGATCTATCGGAGAGGGCTTGCCCACCCTTGCCTTGGTGGGACCACCCTGCAGACATACAACCCAAGGAACTAACTGTTTTCCCTGTGGATAGTGGCCTTGAGTTGCAGGGAGGTTATTGGCAGGCTGTAGATAGAGGGGTTGGCAACAGGTAGGAGGGTTGGGAGACATCTCCAAGTAGAAGAGCATCATCCAGCGGTGGTGCTGGGGCTGGAGCCATGAGCTGTTGCTGTCGCTGCGGTGGCAAACCTGGTTTTTGGGGTGCTGGAAGCTTGGCTGAGCACAGTGCAGCTCACCCAGCTTCCAGCTGACAGCAGGCATTGGGCAACTCTACGTTTCTTCATCCTTGGCCTGGGTGAACTTTGCCCAACGGCAGCCTCGCAGATGGGAAGGGCGGCGCTGGGCACTTCCCCACCACCCAGTCTAGAGCCTAGCAGAGCTGTTGGAGGCAGCCCCAAGCCTGGAGATGAGGGTCTGCTCAGTTTTACTTCCAAAAAAATTCCATTGAACCCATTGCACCCACAGCAGCTCTAATGATCCTGTTCCTTAACGAATGTGTCCTGCGCCCTCGGTGCGACTGGCGGGGGCTGGGAGCGTGCCCAGTGCTTCCCAGCTCAAATCTGTTCCCCCTCTGTTCAGTTGATTTATATTCCTCAGGGAAATGTGATTATTTAGGATGGAAACTAATTTCCAGAAGTGAAACTGCCCCATTCTGCATCCCAACTGTTGTAGTTTTTGTTTGGCACTGATGATGATCTTAAAAAGGTTAAACCACTGGGAAGGTTGGTTGTCTTGAAAGATACCCAACACCTCGGTGCCATGGACATGAATTTCCCCCTCTTACCTGCTCTTTGCCACAGCCTGAGGTGTGCTTGGGTGTGGAGTGGGGGGAACTGGAGGAACAAACAGGGCTGTGGCGTTGGGAAGGCTTGGGCATGAAGGTCTGTCTCTTTGGAGGAGATCTCTCTTGGGAAGGAGCTGAGCTGCCCTGGAGCCGTTCTGCAGGACGCCCTGACCTGCCTTAGCTGCCAAGCAGGACGACATCTACGTTCATAGGAGATGATCCAGGTTTTAAAGGGCTTTGGAGATTAGAAGAAGGTCACCCTATTTCTCACCCTGCTGATTATTCTTGGAGCAGTGAAGCCTGGAGGACATGGGGAACGTGCTGAGCAGTGCCTGTCCTGGAGAAAGGGGGTGAAACTTGGGTGTCCCTTTCCCACACTGGGATTTTGGGCACTGGTGGGTTGTGCACACAGAATCTTCCCTGCTCCGTGCCCTGGGCAGCGGTGGAGGAGCAAACAGTGATGGCTTATTGCACAGCTGAGCTTCCAAAGCCACCAACTTCCCTGGGATGAGACCTTCCTCCTAGCAGCATCTTGTCTAGGAGGAAAAGCAAACAAAACCAGGGTGTCAGATAGCAAAGAAACACCAGCAGCGTGGGGTTCATGCGAGGATGAAGCTCTGTGCCCAGCTGGGCTGGCACAGTTCCCCACCACTCATTGGGACACCTCATTGGGACCTGTCCCCTCTCTCCGTGGTCTCCCCAGGACCCCTTGACCGCTGCAGGCTGCCCCAGAAGTCCAGTGAAGAACAGTTTTGGGATGGCAGGAGGCTGCTGGGAGGCTGAGCACCCCAGCACCAGCCCCTCTAGTCACCGCAGACACCCCAGGGCAGACGTTCCTGGAGAGGCCGCAGGGTTTGGTTGAGGCTCTCCCCGTGCGTGGGGCCGGCTGGTGCTTCCCGAGGGGCTCGGGAAAAGCCCCCATGAGCTGGGATAACGCTGAGGAACAGGGGTGGATGCCTGGGGGTGGGCATCTGTCCTGGTGCTGTCAGATAATGGTCAGGTGGCTCATGGTGTGGTGGGCTTCGGCCCTGGGGCCCCTCTGGAACCTGGAAGAGGAAGGAGAGAAGGTGGAGGTGAGCTGGGGCAACGTCCACCTTCCCTGTGCCAGTAACCGCGGCCTTGGGTGGCAATTTTGAGCAGGTGAAAGCAAACAGGGGGAGGAGGGGAGTGTTTGGCATCCTGTGGCTGGGGCAGATAAGGAGGGAGGGGCTGGTAAACAGCCGGCAGCACCGGGAAACCACCACCTTTCCTTATCCTTCTCCTTATGCTTATCCTTATTCCTCATGCCAGTCTGGTCTCCCAGCTGCCGGGCGCTCAATCTCCACTCCTGGGAAGGAGCCAAAAGCCCCAAGAAGAGTCAGGAAGAGGCCCCCAAGCCCTCACACTGGCAAAGGACACAGGGAACATGACCTCTCTCCCAGGGCACACTCAGCCAGGCTCCCCTCCATCCTGAGGCCTGGGTGCTTGGCTTCCAAACTGCCAGCACGGCCTAAAACACAGGGAGGCCTGACCCACAGCAGAGCTGTTTGGCTGAGCGCGGGGTCGGAGCGGCTGCATCCGTGCACGAGGTCACGCTGGGGCTATTACTTGCCCACAAAATGCCCATTTCCTATAGCGTAGCCCCATAAAAACCAACCCCCTGTGCTTAATTTCTGATGACCTTATGTTACGTGCCTACAGACAGGTGAGCTAACTGGGTGGGGTTTTCCTCTTGACTTTGCAGGGCTTGCAGCTGCCCTTTAATTAATTTTAAGTTCAGTTAATTGAAACAGGGCATGGTTTGGGAGCTTGGCAGTTCATCCACCTCTCTGTTTCCCTTCCCCGCTCTGGCCGGGCTGTGCGCAGTGCCAGTGGAGGGCTTGGGGAGTTCTTCCCTGCCTTTCTCAGGGTGGTGGGGGGGCACAAGATGCTTTGATGTCATTCATAGAAGAAGCCTGGCACTGCCATGGCCTCAGCATAAGGGTATAAATGGCTGCTGGGAGTTGGGGGTGGATTTCACCCCTTTACAGCTGCAGCACCCGCGTTGTGTCGCCCAGCATTCTTGCTCAAGGGGCTTGAGGAGCTCTCGGTGCTGTAACCCTTGTCAGGGGTGATCTCAGCAGCTGGGAGGTGGTGGGTTCCTGCCAAGCATTCCAGGGAGAGGCCCTGGGGGTCAGGGTTGAAGCAGGTTGTGGCGCAGGAAGCGCTCCCTCCGGCACCGGCCTCCTGACTCGCAGCTGGGGCAGGGAAGGGCAGGGAAGGGTGTTGGGTTTGGGGCCTCCTCCTGTCGCAGCCCGTTGGGGTGCCCGTGGGTGCACAAGCAGAGAGGATGCCGAGAGGGGTTTGGTGTCCCCAGGTTGTCACCCGCTGGCTGGGCAAGGGGGTGCTGCTGAGGGGCTGCATTCCATGAGGGTTTTGGAGGGCAGCCATGGTGTTCTGGAGGAGGGGAAGAGGGAGGAGCAGCGGTGAGCGTTCGTTATCGGTGTGTCCAGTGACAATTGTGGGCGACGTGCTGGCGGTGCCTTGTCCTGCCTTTTGGGGTGGCTCACAACCTGCTCCTACTTCTAGCTGCAGCAGAAGTGGGAGGGGGGTTGGGCTGTACGCTGTCCTGTGTTATGGGGGCTGTGCCTGTGTGTGACCCCCACCCTCCAGCTGATTTTCTGGCTTTATCTCCACTTTTCAGATTGACAAGTACCTGTACCACATGCGGCTCTCCGAGGAGACCCTCCAGGAAGTGTCCCAGCGTTTTGGGAGGGAGATGGAAAAGGGGCTGGGGGCAGACACCAACCCCACCGCCTCGGTGAAGATGCTGCCCACCTTTGTGAGATCCACCCCGGATGGAACAGGTACCGTGGGACAGGAGATGCTCCTGGCTGGGGGAGGGCTGAGGCCACCCATCCTACAGCCACCTTCACCCCTAGTTCTTGGGGCTCCATCCTGCTTCTGCTGAGCAAGACTTTGTGTGGGGTCAGCTCTTGTTCCCCTCTCTGTGCTGGGACTGGGGAGGGGTCCCAGTTCCCACTGGTGGGTGAGAGGGTGGGAACGAGCCCTTGCGTGCCCTTGCTGGCAGGACAGAGGCAGTCACGGGTCCGGCTCATCGGGTTTCATTAGCGCTGAAGCGGGCAGCGGTGCCAGCCGCTCTCTGAATGCCACGGGGGCCGCAGGGAGGAGAAAAGGGCTCTTGGACTCATCTTCCTTTCCTCCTGCTTCCCACCTCGCTCTTCCCAACCCATCCTTGAGTACCCATCTGGGACCTTTCCTTCCTCCTCCCTGTCCTACCCTGGTGTTTTGGGAGGAGCTTTCTCACAGTCCCTGCTGGGATGCAATGGGATGTGGATACCACCCGGGACTGGCCACCTCTGCCAGTGCTTGAAGCTGGTGGAGTGACCCCAGCTGGGGAGGCCAGAGAGCCCCAAGCAGCCAGAGCCACCCTTGTCTCTCTGCCAGGGAGATCCCCGGGCCGGTCGATTGGTTGTGTTGACCAGTGTCGCTCAGAGTTGGGGGTGCTCTACCTTCAGCATCTTCTCAGGGGTCCTCACAAAACCTCTGCTGATAGTCAGCAGGAGAGGTGGGTGAAGATGGAAAGACCCACCTGCCCTTCCCTCCCCATGCCCAGACGTTCTGCCACCGCTGTATTTTCATACCCAGCTTCTGGAGATGCTGTGGGGAACAGTGACTGAGCAGCCTGGATTTTCCCCTTCTGAGAAGTGTGCTGGTTGGGTGATGGTGTTAAATCTCACATGCCTGTGAGGCAGCTGTGCCCAAACAGCTGGAAAGCCCATTGCTGCTGGTGCTCTGCTCCCTGGAGACAAGGGTGAGGGGATGGGTGAAGCTCTGTGTCACCAGCCAGCGTTGGCTGGGTGAGATGTCCAAGGGGACATGTCCCTGGGGAGTCCCAGGCTAGTTTGGGTGGGAAGGGACATTTAAAGGCCATCCAGTCCAACCCCCTGCCCTGAGCAGGGGCACCTCCCAGCCAGATCAGGTTGCTCAGAGCCTTGTCTGACCTGACCTTGGATGGTCCCAGGTCATCCACTCCCCTCTCCCTGAGCACCCCCTCCCTGAGCACCCCTCTCCAGTGCCTCCCCACTCTTACTGTAAAAACCTGGTCTGAATCTCCCCTCTTTTAGTCTAAAACCATTTCTCCTTGTCCCATCACTACAGGCCCTGCTAAAAAGCCTGCCCCCCCCCCCCTTTCTCATCAGCCCCCATTAAGTATTGGAGCATCCTTGCACCCAGCACCATCCTGCCTGCTTCACCCCAGTGCATGCACCCCCAAAAGCTGGACCTGGCTGCCAGCTAGTTGAAATTGAGATTTCCACCTGTTTAAATGTTTCAGCATGGTTTTAATGACAGAGAAAGCCAGAATGGCACCCCTGGGCATAGGAACTGGTGCAGCTAAAGGTGCTGGGTGCGGGCAGGAGCTGTTGGAGCTCCTGAGAGGCAGGAACAGAGCTCCCAGCACCCTGCCCCGTGTTGGGGAGAGAGTGTAATCCCTCTCCTTGCCCTTAAAAGAGTGAGTCTTGGCTTCCTACACAACATCCTCCCCCTCTGCAGCTTCTCCAGTGTCCCAGCTGGCACTTCTCACTCAAAGCAAGCTCTGCGCTAGGGCCAGAGGGGCATGGTGCATGGAAAGGGCTGTCATGGGGCTGCAGCTGCCCAGGGATGGGACAACAGGAGGTTTTCAAGCAAGTCCTGGGAAGCCAAGAGCAGGTCCAGCTGGACCCAGGTGGTAGTATCTCTACTGGTGGATTTTAGGAGGGGGCCACTGGCAGGTCAGTGGCACGGGGTGAGCTGAGGCCAGCCCAAGGCAGAGCTCAGTGCCAGCTCCCCAGCACGTTGCTGTGTGAAGGGACAGTGTGACAGTGGCTGGGGCAGAGCTCCATGCCCAGGGCTGCATCCTTTCTTCACCACTTTTTAAGTTTTCCTTTCAACTTCTGGCTTTGACTGGACACCAAGTCCCCCCCCCCCACCCCTCCCCTTTGGGCGTCAGGGGCTGCTTCCCACCTGAAAGATGGGGTACCTAAAAAAATGGGATGCCACATTGGCTGTGGGGTTCCACCCTTCCCTCCTCCAGAGCATCCCTGCCCCTCCTCCTCCTCTGCCTGTGGATTATGCCCAGCAGCTCCCTGGGATCCGGGGGGATGAGCGGCGCTTACGGAAATACAAGGTCACATCTGTGGGCTGGAGTCACCACACAGCCCCAGCTCCCCAGAGCTCTGCCCTCCTCTGAGCTGCTCTCATGCAGTGTGAGCAGAGGGGGCATTGCTCCCAAATCCTCACCTTGTGCTTGGCTCCAGCACCCACCCAAACACCCGCAGCGCCCCGAGCATCCCACTGCTGGCTGGGGGGGAAAACTGCCCCCACTGAGCTTTTCCTTGGAGCCCCAGGGACTGGGTGAGGGTTCTCAACACCACTTTCCTCCCTGCTCCTTTCCTGGGTTTTTTTTTCCAGGATTTGGAAAAAATTCCCTCCTCCACACTGCTGTTGACACAAGGATCTCTCAGGGATACTCTGTTAAGCTGAGATCTGTGGCCAGGGGGTTTCAGGAGGGTGCTGCAGGAAATCCCTGCTGCAGTGAAATCCCTGGAAATTCAAGAGCTGGTTCTTTGCAGCACCCTCCCCTTGGCCAGTGGGCTCAGCTTCTGCCAGTAATCACTGGATGAGTTAAAGGCCATCCAGTCCCACCCCCTGCAGTGAGCAGAGACACCTTGAACTAGATGAGGTTGCTCAGAGCTTCATCCACCCTGAGCTTGAATATCTCCAGGGATGGGGCCACCACCAAGCTCTCTGGGCCACCTGTGCCAGTGATCCACCACCCTCAGAGGGACGAACCTGCTCTACTCTAACACCATCAGCCCTCTTCCTATCGCTCCATGTCCTGCCCAGCTTTCCTGTGGGTCCCTTCAGGGATTGGAAGGCTCCTAGAAGGTCTCCCCTGAGCCTTCTCCAGGCTGAGCCCCCAACTCTCCCAGCCTGGCCTCACAGGAGAGGGGCTCCAGCCCTCAGATCACCCTCAAGGCCTCTTCTAGACCCACTCCAGCAGGTCCATGTCCTCCTTGTGCTGAGGGCTCCAGAGTTGGACACAGCACTGCAGGGGGGTCTCCGCAGAGCAGAGGAGCAGAATCCCCTCTCTTGACCTGCTGGCCACACTCCTGGTGATGCAGTCCAGGCTGCCATTGGGCTGTGAGTGCCCATTGTTGACTCATGTCCAGCTTTGTGCCCATCAGGTACCCCAAATCCTTTTCCACAGGGCTGCTCTCCAGCACATCCTCCCCAGGCTGTACTGATAAGGAGGGTTGTCCTGACCCAAGTGCCAGACCTTGCACTTGGCCTTGATGAACTTCATGATGTTGGCATGGGCCCACCTCTCTACCTGGCCCAGGTCCCTCTGGATGACATCCCATCCCTCTGATGTGTCAACCCACCACTCAGCTTGGGGTCATCTGCGGACTTGCTGAGGGTGCCCTTGATCCCACTGTCTGTGTCACTGGTCATAGAATCATAGAACACAGCCTGGTCTGGGTTGGGAGGGACCCCAAGGGTCACAGAGCTCCAACCCCCTGCCACAGGCAGGGACACCAACCTCAGGCCTGGAGCTACACAAGGTTGCCCAGGGCCCCATCCAACCTGGCCTGGAACACCCCCAGACACGGGGCACCCACCCCCTCTCTGGGCAGCCTGTTCATGAAGGTATTAAGCAACACTGGTCCCAGTACAGATCCTTGAGGGACACCACTTGTCACCACCCCTCCATCTGGATGTGGAGCTGTTGCCCACGACCCTCTGGATGTGACCACACAGGCAGTTCCTTAGCAACCAGACCCTCCACCCATGGAATAACACGCTGCTTCTGCAGGAAACCACCTCACGTGGCCTGTGGTCTCCAAGGGTGTTGTGGAAGATGCTGTTGTTGTGCCTGGAGCCCCTCACCCGGAGCCCCTCACCTAGAGCCCCCCACCCAGAGCCCCTCACCCAGAGCCCCTCACCCAGAGCCCCTCACCTGGAGCTCCACACCCAGAGCCCCTCACCCGGAGCCCCTCACCCGGAGCCCCTCACCCAGAGCCCCTCACCTGGAGCTCCACACCCAGAGCTCCTCACCCGGAGCCCCTTACCCAGAGCTTCTCACCCGGAGCCCCTCACCCAGAGCCCCTCACCTGGAGCTCCACACCCAGAGCCCCTCACCCAGAGCCCCCCACCCAGAGCCCCTCACCCAGAGCCCCTCACCTGGAGCTCCACACCCAGAGCCCCTCACCCAGAGCCCCTTACCCAGAGCTTCTCACCCAGAGCCCCCCACCCAGAGCCCCTCACCCAGAGCCCCTCACCCGGAGCTCCTCACCCGGAGCCCCTCACCCAGCATGGAACTGTGTTGATGCCTCGCTGCTGGGTGACGCTCACCTTGGTCAGTGTGTGCTGCTCTTTGATGGGCCCAATTCTGCCCCAAACAAGCCACCAGGTTAATCTCAGGTCTTTTGGTGCTGCAAGGCCTGTGTTTGGTGCCCTAAGCCCTTCTGCTGCTTTCCAGTGCAGCGTGGGGATGCTGATGTGAGCGCTGGGGCTTTTACATTCCCTCTTCACCCTGGATCTGCACATGTTGCTGAAGGGATCTGGGAAGGATGCTGCAGGCAGAGATGGAGCAGGGATTGCTGGGGTGCTGGGGTCTGCACCTCCACTTCCCACATCTGTCTCCACCTGTTCTTTTCCTCTTATTTCTTTATATTCATTAAGCCCCTTGGCCTGAGGATTCCACGTACACAAAATGAGGCTGCAGCCAGCTGGGAGCCTTGAGGTTGGAGGGTAGAGGTCTTGGTGGAGGGGGGGATTCATTCCTCACCCCTTCCCCTGCTGCACCCTGGGGTCCCACTCACAGCAGACAGTCCTACACCAATGTGAGTCCTTCCCCACAGGGCTTCAGCTCTTCCCCAGCTGCCCCAGCCTGGGGCCCTGCTCTGGGTGCAGTCATCAATCACACCGTGTCTCTCAGTCCCTCAGGCCCAGACTGCTCCAGCCTGGTCCCCCCCAGGGTCACAACCCCCCCAGCAAACCTGCTCCCTGGGTCTGTCTGTCCCATCTCTGTGTCTCTGTCTCTCTCCACGGGCTGCAAGTGCTGGCAGGGCCTTGCTCCCACCTGGGTCACAGTATCTCCTGTCTGTCTCCCCCTGCTCCAGCCTGGGGCCTCTCCAGGGGCTGCAGGTGGGGTCTGGGCCTTGTCCATGGGCTGGGGGGGGACACCCGCTCCCCCATGGGTTTCTCCAGGGGCTCAGGGGCATCTTTCTGCTGGTACCTGGGGCGCCTCCTCCCCCCTTCCCTGCCCTTGGTCCCTGCACAGCTCCTCACACCTTCTCACTCCTTCCCTGGGGCACAAAGTGGCTGTTTGGGGTTTTTCTCCTCACTGTGGTTCCCAGAGGAGCTGTGACCATCGCTGATGGGCTCAGCCTTGGTCAGTAACGACTCCGGCCTTGAGCCAGCTGGTGTTGGCTCCGTTGGACCTGGGGGAAGCTTCTAGCTGCTCCTTGCAGAGACCCCCCAGGCTGTCCCCCACCTCTGCCTGAACCTTGTCACCCAAACCCACAACACCTGCCCAGCCTCCAAGACGCTGGGGCACAATCCTGCACGTGGTGCTGTGATCCCCAGCCCCAGCTGAATTTTTAAGGATGCAGAGCTCAGCCAGGTGCTTTTTCCAGGGAACACAGAGATTGTTCCAGGCACTAAACACTCCCCCTTTGGTGGTTTACTGGGAGCAAACAGACCCTTGAATCACAGCTCCATATTTGCCCATGCCATGAGCTCAGCCTCTATCTTATCATGCAAGGAAGGAGACCTAATCAAAGGGAGGACCCAGATGTGCTGTTGGCCAGTGGAGTCCATGGACACAGACATATTCCTTGGTCCTGGGGATTTTCTAAGGGAGAGTTTGCTGCATTTTTCCCTCCTGCAAAGTCAGTCTGCTTGGAATCCACCCCTCACCTCAGCTTGGACCTCTCCTGGGGCTGTGGGGCAGCTTGTGGGGGGCACTTTGGTTGTCAGGCCAGGTTGTGGGGAGGGTTGGTGAGCAGTAGGTCAGGGGAAAGCCAAAACAAGGGGGCTGTGGGGGGGTGGAGGATGGGAGGACACCCCCATCCCTGCTCCTCGGCCTCTTGTACTCTGTGTGCCTGCTCCTCCTGGGTTCCCTGCCTTATCTCTAAGGAGCTGAACGACCCGTGACCCTCTTGGCTCCAATACCCTTGGCCCTGGTGTATTTATCAGTCCCCTGAGGTATTTTTCATGCTCTGCTGGGAAGCAGAATGGCATCTGTGCAGGTGGCGAGGGCAGCCAGAGGATGGCTCGAGCCTGTTTGGGACAGAGGGTGGTGCTCAGCCTGCACCTGCCCCGGGCTCACCGCAGCGAGGAGCTCACCTTGCCCACTGCCTTTTCAGCATCCCTGCCAAGGGATGTACCCAAGGCCAAGGCATGTCCTGGCTGCAGACTGGGCCAGCAAATGGATTTAAACCTCATCCCTGCAGTGCAGGAGCAGGGTGAGGAGGAAAAATGAGTGTCCAGGGTTTGAGCATCCTAACACAGCTCCGCTGGCTCCGTACCGTCGCTGTGAGTCCTGAGCAGGACGGGTCTTGGCTACACTGCCTCACTCAGGGTGACACCAAGGGCTCGAGGAGGGATGGATGGCAAAGCTTCCAGGTTTGGAGTCATCTGGGATTCTGGGTTAAGGGGTCTCATGGGGGCAGCCCATGAAGAGGGCTTGGTGCCGTCTGACACCCGACCTGCCCTATGTCACCCCTGGGGTGATGCGCCGACCCCTGCAGTGTTCTCCCCCATTCTCCATCCTGAGCAGCAAGGCTGCTCAAGGCCTCTGATCCCTCTCTTACCCCTCCCCTCATGTCCTCACACACAGGGGCTGCTTTTAATAGACCCTGATGGCCACAGAGGGACTTTATAAAGCTGCTCTCAGTCCTGAGTCTGTCACCACCCGCGGTTCCCTTGCCCCAAGTCCTTGGAGGGTCACCCCCAGGAAAGATGCCAGGACAGATGGACGCCCCACGGGCTTGGACCGCGAGCTGCCTTTTCAGCTGGAGTCACTGGAGATGCTGGCTGGCCTGGTGTCATTTGAATACTAATAAACCACACTTTTTGTTTCAACTGCAGCCCCTTTGTGAAAGCATCGGCGGGCACAATGCGGCCCCCGGGTGCTGTAATCTGCCTGGGGGAGCCAGCACAGCACATTTAATGCATTCAGAAATCAAACAGTGCTGATAGAGAGCTTTCCCCCAGCCCTCTCCCCACACTGCTAGGTATATAAAATAGCCAGCTTGGCACTTTTCCCACATCCCAGGTCTCGGTTCGTCCAAAATTCAGCGAGCTGCCTGGTGTGGTGAAAACAAAACAGGAGGTGAAACCTTTGGGGTCTCAGTCCTTGAGTCTCCTCTTGGCCAGCGCTGCCTGGGGAAGGCAGCAACGAGACCCCCAAGGTCTTTGGGATTATTTATTTTCCTCCCTGGTTTCCTGCTCACAGCTTCCAGGCTTGGCCTTGGTGAGAAGCCACGTGCTGGGATGCTCACGGGATTCCTGGGGACGCTGTCCTGGGCTGCAGCAGCCAAGCCTGAGCATGAGGGTTGCTTTTTTCCCCCATATATCCAATGGTTTAGATATATATCCAGGGCTTTTTCCCCCCATCTATCAACTGTTTAGCCAAACTTCAGTGTTTTGACAGCTGGCTAGTGGGGGTTTAACCACTTGGGCTGGAGCTTTGGATGCATTCTGCATCAGCAGGGTCAGGACTGGCTCTGCAGCCTTCTTTATGGAGGCTGGAGCTCTTCAGCCCTGAGGGCTTGTCTGGATGGGGCCAGTGGGATCTCTCTCTCCATCGGATGATGTGCTCCTAGCTCAGCCACCCCCTCCACACACCCTACCTGGGGCATCAGGGCAGAGTTCAAGGATGTTGCTTTGAACCCTGCCGGCTCTGGGGGTGTTGGGGGTGCAGAGGAGGGGCAGGAGGTGCAGCTACAGCTGGGGGAAAATATAAAAAAAAAACAAAAGAGAGAGAAAATATATAAAAGTCATCCCTTGTCCTGGTAGTAGAGAGGTGGCTGGTTTCTCCCTTGCCTGTGTTGAGGCTGAAGGGCTGTTCTTGTCTGGGCTCCCACAGAGGACGGGGACTTCTTGGCGCTGGATCTGGGTGGCACCAACTTCCGTGTGCTGAGAGTGAAGGTGTCTGACAATGGCCTGCAGAAAGTGGAGATGGAGAATCAGATCTACGCCATCCCTGAGGAGCTCATGCGAGGCAGTGGGGTGCAGGTGAGTTCAAACACCACCCCCATCCCCCCACCTCTGTTCTCCTGGGCAAGCCCCGCAGCTGTAGGACTTCCCGCCGGGGGTGGGGGGGAACCACTGGAAGGAGTGCTGCTTTCCCCCCCAAAACTGTGTAACAGGGTTGGAGCAGGGCTCTGCACTCTGTCACTGCCTTGCCTGGCAGGACACAGGTCTTCCTTCACCCAGAGTGGTTCATTCCCAACACCAGGAATGGTGATGGGTGAGGGCCATGGAGGTGTACCATGGGTGTCAGGGGACTCGTCACTGCATCATACCGGTCAGAGCAATCAGCTGAGGGCTCACCCTTGCCTTTTTATCCCTCCCCCTCCCCTAGCTTTTTGACCACATCGCTGAGTGCTTGGCCAACTTCATGGAGAAGCTGAAAATCAAAGACAAGAAGCTCCCCCTTGGGTTCACCTTCTCCTTCCCGTGTCACCAGACCAAGCTGGATGAGGTGAGCCGAGGTCTCGCCTCCTGGTGAGGGTTGTGGCTGAGCCTGGGATGCAGTGGGATGAGGGCGAGCTCCCACTGAGGGGATATAGTTGTCCCACACCAATTTGCCTTGTACTTTTAATTAGGCTCATTGGGTTTGGGTAGTGTGTAAGGTCTGAGTGTGGAGGGGAGCACAGGCTGAGTCCTGGGGTGCACAGGGGTCTAGCGGGGGGATGTGGGTTGCTCCGTGGGTGTCTCGGTGGAAAGCAGCTCTCTGCCCTCCGCAGACAGAGCTGGAGGAGAGCAGCTGCGGTGGGGAGAGCAGCCCCAGCCAAAGGCTGCCCAGACGTGCCGAGCATCACATCCCCCATGGTGCAGGGAAGGGGGGGTGTGTGTCACCCGCCTCGGCTGCTCGCCGTGCCGCAGGCGAGCGGGGAATTGACGGCTGTCAGCTCCGCTCAGCCGCGCCGGCTCCGTGCCGGGAGCTGGTGACCTCGATGGGAGACCAAACATCCCGCCAGGCAGAGCCCGGCCCAGGCACGTGGCCCTTCTCCTGCCACCCGTGGCCTTGTCCAGGCTCTGGCTCTTGGAGGGAAGAGAGGAGGTGGGGGGATGCTGCTGCTTTCTTTGCCCTTATCTCACCCGGCTTCCCAGGAAGGATGGGAAAGGAGGGCGGCTCCATGGTGCGCTGGCAATCCAGCACGTCCTCCCTGGGCGGGAATGCGGCGGCGTTTTGTACCAGGGATGGGGCAAGTCATGCTCTCGTGCCTGAGCAATTCAGCAGAAGTAATGAGGAAGAAGATTAACGCTTTCCTCCTGGCAGAAGTGGGGCTGTAAAATTAAAATAGAGAAGCTGGGAGGGGAAGTATCTGCCCCCGGTGACCTTGTCCAGTTTGCTTCTCTCCGTGACTCAGTTTCCCCATCAGTAGGGCAGATGGGGCTAAGGCATCTAGGGCTCCAGGGTTGAAGAGTTTGAATGCAATCAAGCGTGTTTCCTTCCCTCAAGGCTCCCACCCAAAAGGCTGGTGGCTGTGAGTGCTCTACGGGGTGGGGACACACCAGGTGCCTCAGGGTGCAGGGCACAGCGAGACCCTCATCTTGCAGGGATGGCTCAAGGGGTGTTCTGCAGGCTTGGTAACAGGTTTTGCTTCAAGGCCCCATAAAACCCAGTCATGGGAATCGAGCTCCATCCTGCCAGCAGGAACAAGGAGCCATAAACCTTATCTGCCTAGGGATGTGGAAGTCGTTGCTGATTGTGCAGCTCAGGAGCTGATAACTGGGGGGGACTGTGAGTCCAGTGCTGTGTGTCCATCCAGCCCTTGCCCAGCACTGGGACATGGGTTGGGAGGGGGGGAGCCTGTGAGATGCACAGCTCAGTGGGTCCATCCTCCAACCGTTCCTTCCTGCTGCTTCTCCACAGAGCATCCTCGTCACGTGGACAAAGGGATTCAAATGCAGCAGCGTGGAGGGGAAAGATGTTGTGTCGTTGCTGCGCAAGTCCATCAAGAAAAGAGGGGTAAGAGCTTGGGCAGGTCCCTCAAGAAAAGAGGGGTAAGAATTTGGGCAGGTCCCTCAAGAAAAGAGGAGTAAGAGTTTGGGCAGGTCCGTCACCTCCTGGGGCAGTGGGACAGGACACAGGACACTGAAAACTCTGCAGCTCAGCTCCCCTGTGGCTCTCAGCAGAGACGTTTCAGCCTGTTTTGGCTGAGCTGACTCCATCTCTCTCCTCTCCACTGTCTCAGGACTTTGACATCGACATCGTGGCCGTGGTGAATGACACTGTTGGGACCATGATGACCTGTGGCTACGACGATCATAACTGCGAAGTTGGCCTCATCGTTGGTGAGCTGCAGCAAGGGAGGGGGGCAGAATTGGGGTCCACCTCTCCATGAACTCCACAGGGAGATCATGTTTCTTGCAGGTTTCAGGGTCTTTTTGGGGAAAAAGAAAGGGGACAGTGATGTTAGAAAAGCAACATTGCCCCGTGATTGTTTTCTTCCACCTCTGCTTTCGGTGGCGCATTTGGCTGTTGCTCATTATGGGCACTAAGGTGAAGGCAGCTCCTGGCTCACTGCAACCCTCTGCTCGGCCCAGGTACCGGTACCAACGCCTGTTACATGGAGGAGATGAGGCACATTGACCTGGTGGAAGGGGATGAAGGTCGGATGTGCATCAACATGGAGTGGGGGGCCTTTGGCGACGACGGTGTGCTCAACGACATACGGACAGAGTTCGACCGGGAGATAGACATGGGCTCGCTCAACCCTGGCAAACAACTGTAAGCGAGTTCTTGGCTTGGGCTCAGGTTTGCTCTGCACTGTCTGTCCTCCCATTGCGCTGGCGTTAGTGGCACCGAAGAGGTTGTCCTAGTTAACTAGGTCACTGCGTCCTCCACCGTGCCAGCTCCACCGAGCAAGCAGGGGCTGTACTGCAAGCTGGGGTTGGTGCGCCCAACCGAGCCACACAACACCCGCTTCCCCTTGCGTGTCTTTCCTTGGCTTCTGCTTCTTTCCCGGGCCAGTGAAGTTACCTGTCAGCCAAGGGAACACCACCACCTAATGTCCACAGTCGGGTCCTACAGATCTCCCATTCCCCAGGTGGTTTCTGGCAGCATGGGTGAGATTTGGGGCAAGCCCCCCCAGGTAGCCATAAGTTCTCCATGCAGAATGATGGCTATTCCAGCATGGCTTTGTTTTCTCACTGGAGAATAAACTGCTCTGGAAAGAGATGACTGGAAGGCTGCCCAGTGTACTTAAGGACAACCTGTGTCCACCTCCTGGCACACGCAGCCTTACAAATGCTTCTCATGCTTCACCCATTGGCAGGTTTGAGAAGATGATCAGTGGGATGTACATGGGAGAGCTGGTCAGACTCATCCTGGTGAAGATGGCCAAGGAGGGGCTCCTGTTTGGAGGAAGGCTCACACCAGATCTGCTCACTACCGGCCACTTTGAGACCAGATATGTCTCTGCTATTGAGAAGTAAGTAGGGTGTGGATGGTTTCCTGGGGTGCCAGCTCATCTCCTGACATCTGTGCTTGGGGGGGGGGGGGGGGAACAAGCCCCATCACAGGATCATCCACTGAGCAAACCAGGACCCTGCAGATGCCACAAAAGTCACATTCTTTCCAGGCACCAATCCTTTATTTTATTCTTGGTTGTGCAGGGAGAAAGAAGGGCTACAGAAAGCCCACGAGATCCTCACCAAGCTGGGCGTGGAGCCATCCCATGAAGACTGTGTGGCCACCCACCGCATCTGCCAGATCGTCTCCACCCGCTCGGCCAGCCTGTGCGGAGCCACCCTGGCAGCCGTGCTGCGCCGCATCAAGGACAACAAGGGGGTGGACCGGCTGCGCTCCACCGTCGGCGTGGATGGCTCTGTCTACAAGAAGCACCCTCAGTGAGTCCGTGAGGATGGGTGAGGCTGGTGGGGAGAGGGGGTGAGAGCGCACAGCTCTGGTCCTGCCAGCGGCGGGTAAAGCTTGGCACAAACAGAGCATCTCCACAAGCGTTCCCTTGGCCACCTCTGGATCCCAAAGGAGCTCCAGCCCCCACAGGTCACATCACCTGTGGTGCCCTACTCAGGTCCTCTTCTCCTCTGCAGCTTTGCCCGGCGTCTCCATAAGACGGTGAGGAAGCTGCTGCCAGACTGTGAGATCCGCTTCGTGAGGTCAGAAGATGGGAGTGGCAAAGGAGCAGCCATGGTGACAGCTGTGGCCTACAGACTGGCTGCCCAGCACAAGGCACGGCAGAAGATTTTGGAGGCGCTTAAACTGAGCCATGAGCAGCTCCTGGAGGTGAAGCAAAGGATGAGGGTAGAGATGGAGAAGGGGCTGGGCAAGGAGACACACGAGGAGGCGACGGTGAAAATGCTGCCCACCTACGTGTGCTCGACTCCAGATGGGACAGGTGATGTACCACCTGCATGAGCCCACACGTGTCCTGCGTAGGGCAGAGCCACCATCAGGGCTCCCAACATCTGCACTGCTTAGGGAAGGGCTGGGACCTTTGCCACAACTGGGAGTGACACAAAGCTTTTTAACCTCCAGTATGATACTGGGAGAAGTGGTTGAGCCTCTGGGATGTTCTGCACCTGACTTCACACAAAGCCTGGCTTTTGCTGTGGTTTTCTCCACCGCAGGTTTCTCACCACCATTGTCCTGGGTTGAGCTCCTGGTTTGGTTGGTTTGGCTTGGGTGTGCACCTGCCCCTTGGCTTAAAGTCCTGTGATCTCCCTGAGTCTGGAGCAAACTACTCCATCACCCTCCTGCTCTCCATTCCCAACTGTGCCTTGGTTTCCAGCCCTCTCCCAAGGAAAAATGCAGATGTGGGTTGGCTTTGTGCCCCTGGTTGGGATCTCTGTCCTAATGCTTCTCTCCTGGGTTTCAGAAAAAGGAGATTTCCTTGCCCTGGACCTGGGAGGTACCAATTTCCGCGTGCTGCTGGTGCGCGTGAGGAACGGGATGAGGCGCGGCGTCGAGATGCACAACAAGATCTACTCCATCCCGGTGGAGATCATGCAGGGCACAGGAGAGGAGGTGAGGATGGGCAGCTGGAGGTGGAAAACTGGGGCATCTTCCCTGGGGTGGCAGCAGAAGTGGTGGTCTGTGGTGCTGGCTGACCATGGGAGCTGGTTTTGCCTTGTTCACTTTTCCAGGATGCAGAACCGGGGGGAGGTGGAGAAGGCAGCTGCTCTCCTGCAGCAGGATCTGCCCAAGGCTCTGGAGATTGAGATGTGCTTTAGGAAGCTTGAAACTGGTTTTTAGGTTAGAAACCATGTTATTCCCAGACATCAGTGAACCCCTCCCTGAATCCCACACACTCCACAAGTGCAGATAAGCATCATCCCCATTTCCCAGATAAGCAAACCACAACACAGGCAGTAAGAGATGTCTCCAGAGTCTTATTTGTAGATGGAAAGAGTTTCACAAACCACTCTGGGCGGTGCTCAGGGACTGGGAGTGTTTCTAGCAGACAGGTTCTGGGGATCCCTTGCTGAGGGACTGGATTCCTGTGTCACCCCAGGAAGCTGGTTGGCTCCCCACTAGCCCCTCCATCGCTTCTGGGGCCAGCTCCGGGCCAGTGAGGTGGAGGTGTCATGGTGATAGGGCTGCACTGTCGGTGGGGAAGATGTTTGAGCTTGCTCATATCACGCATCCGGATCTGTTCCAAGCCCTCCTGGTTTGGGGAGGGATCAACATCCCTGGCAGGCTGGGCTGGCGTCCAGCTGAGCTTCTTGCTGTGATGGTGATTCCTCCTCTCTTGGCTTTGTGCCCCCAGCTCTTTGACCACATTGTCCACTGCATTTCTGACTTCCTGGAGTACATGGGGATGAAGGGTGTGCAGCTCCCACTCGGATTCACCTTCTCCTTCCCTTGCCGCCAGACCAGCCTGGATGAGGTAAGCCCAGCCCACATGTCCTGCTCCCAGTGCCAGCTGGAAGGCCAGAACACACTGGAAACTGTGCCAGCACTGAGAACTACATGGCAGGTCAGACAGGGATCCGGGGTGGAGGAAGGGTTAGGGTTAGTGTCTGCTTGTATCAGGACAGGCTGGGGGGGAGCTGCTGGAGAGGAGCTGTGTGGAGAAGGACCTGGGGGTGCTGGGGGGTGACAGGGTGGCCATGAGCCAGCAGTGTGCCCTGGGGCTGAGAGAGACAATGGGATCCTGGGGGCATCAGGAGGAGTGTGGGCAGCAGGTGACAGGAGGGGATCCTCCCCCTCTGCTCTGCCCTGGGCAGGCCCCAGCTGGAGTGTTGTGTCCAGTGCTGGGCTCCCTGGGATCAAACAGCCAGGGATCTCCTGGAGAGAGTCCAGAGGAGGCTGAGGAGATGCTGAAGGGCCTGGAGCATCTCCCCTGGGAGGAAAGGCTGGGTGAGCTGGGGCTGTTCAGCCTGGAGAGAAGAAGACTCAGGGGGGACCTTATGAATGTCTCTCAATATCTGAAGGATGGGATGCAGGGGGAATGGCCAGCCCCTTCTCAGTGTCTGTGGGGACAGGACAAGGGGCAATGGCTGCAAGTTGGAGCACAGGGAGTTCCACAGCACCCTGGGGAAGAACTTTTCCCCAGTGAGGGTGAGGGAGCCCTGGGACAGGCTGCCCAGGGGGGGTGGAGTCTCCTTCTCTGGAGAGATTCCAGCCCAGTCTGGACGCTGACCTGTGCAATATGATCTGGGGAGCTGCTTTGGCAGGGGGGTTGGACCTGATGATCTCTTGAGGTCCCTTCCAATCCCTGTGATTCTGTGATTCTATGATTCTAAGGCTGGAGCTCAGAGCTGCCTGGGCTCCTGGAAAGCTCCTTTGCTGCATCAAAGTGAGCGCAGATCCCTTGAGCTCTAGAGCCAGCCCAGCCAAGGTGACCCCCACACACAGGAGGATCTGACCTCCACAAGCCAAGCAGTGTCCACCAAGAGCTGGGGGGTTTGGGGTTGTTGTCCCTCCTGCCCAGCAGCCTGGGGGACTGACCATGGGGGTCTTTCCACAACAGGGGATTCTCCTGAAGTGGACAAAAGGGTTCAAGGCGACCGGCTGCGAAGGAGAAGATGTGGTGAGCCTGCTGAAGGAGGCAATCCACAGGAGAGAGGTGAGTGTCCATGTAGCTGCAGGAAGCCAGCTGCTTGCTCTTGCACCCCAGCTGTCTTCAGCATATTTAATTGGCCTGTGAAGCAAATTAATGGGCAGAGCCCAGGGCTAATGAGTGTCTGAATTTTAACAACCACCTTAGTCATCTCCAGAGGTTGGATTTTTAGACCCTGGAGCTAAGAGCTGGCTCCTGGCCAGGGCTGGAGCAGACTTGTCTTGCTGTGAGTTAGGAAGATGCCAGGCCTGTTTCCTCAGCACAGACCCCCCACAGCTCCTGTCCTGGGGGCTGTTTCTGGAGGGGCTCCCCTAGCACACTGACTCTTCTGCACTTGTCTCTGGAGGTCCAAGGGGCCACCAGCATGGGGCTGCGGGAGGTCCTTGGGTGCCCAGAGGACTCTGATGCTCAGCACAGGGTCCTTTCCCAGGGGTGGGAGGAGCAGGAAGCTGTCCCCCCAGCCATGCCCTCTCCTATCCTGTCCTTCCTTCTGCAGGAGTTCGACCTGGACGTGGTTGCAGTGGTGAATGACACTGTTGGCACCATGATGACCTGTGGGTACGAAGATCCGTATTGTGAAGTTGGGCTCATAGTCGGTGAGGACTGAAACCTTCTGAGGCCATTCCTCTGCCCAGGGTCCCAAACCTGCCCCGTGGAGGTGGCGGGGTGGGGGGGATGTGGGTCCTGCCTGTAGAAGGCGTCCCAGGGCTGTTTAACAAGGTTAACAAGGTTTAACAAGGCCAAGGACAGAGTGCTGCACATGGGACACAACAACCCTGAGCAGCTACAGGCTGGGGGAGACTGTCTGGAGAGCTGTCAGGCAGAGAAGGACCTGGGGGTGTTGGGTGACTGCAGGCTGAACATGAGCCAGCAGTGTGCCCAGGGGGCCATGAAGCCCAATAGCATCCTGGCTTGTGTCAGCCCCAGTGTGGCCAGTAGGTCTGGGGAGGGGATTGTGCCCCTGTGCTGGGCACTGGGGAGGCTGAAACTCCAGTGCTGGGTCCAGTTCTGGGCTCCTCACCATCAGAAGGACATGGAGGTCCTGGAGTGAGTCCAGAGAAGGGCAACCAGGCTGGGGAAGGGGCTGGAGGGCAAATCCTCTGAGGAGCAGCTGAGGGAGCTGGGGGTGTTGAGCCTGGAGAAGAGGAGGCTGAGGGGAGACCTTCTCCCCATCCACCTCCCCTGCCCTGCCAGGAGGGTGCAGAGAGGTGGGGGATGGTCTCTTCAGCCAGGGCACAGGAGATGGGACAAGGGGCAATGGGCTCAAGCTGCCCCAGGGCAGGGGCAGAGCAGATGGGAGGGGAAAGCTGTGGGGCTGTGGCACAGGCTGCCCAGGGAGGGGCTGAGTCACCCCCCAGCTGTATTTAAACAAGGGTAGATGAGGTGCTCAGGGATCTGGTTCAGCTTAGGATGGGATTGGTTGGACTTGATGATCTTCAAAGGTCTTTTCCAACCTGGTGACTCTGTGGCTCTGTGGTTCTGTTACCTTGCGTACGCACCCGCTCTCTGACAGCGCCGTTGACAGATGCTTCTCTCTGCAGGCACAGGCAGCAACGCCTGCTACATGGAGGAGATGAGGAACGTGGAGCTGGTGGAAGGGGAGGAGGGCAGGATGTGTGTCAACATGGAGTGGGGGGCCTTCGGTGACAGCGGGTGCTTGGATGACTTTCGGACAGAGTTCGACGTGGTGGTGGATGAGCTGTCTCTCAACCCTGGGAAGCAAAGGTGTGTGGTGGCTCCGGGGGCTGGGAAGGGACCCCCAGTGAGGCTGGGTGTCCAGGAACAGGTCAGTGGTGCCCCCCCAGCCTTGTGGGGGAGCGTCAGGAGATGATGAGCAGGGCAGAGCCTGGCTTTGCGCTGCATCCATGTGTCCCTTGTCCCCCTGGGGACTGTGCTGCAGGGTGTCAGGCCAGGGGGTTGCATCGAGCTGGGTTCCTGGTCCAGACACAGTGTCCCGTGTCCTCATGTCCAGCCTTGCCCTGTCCTTCCCAGGTTTGAGAAGATGATCAGTGGGATGTACCTGGGAGAGATTGTCCGAAACATCCTGATGGATTTCACCAAGCGAGGGCTGCTCTTCCGGGGCCGGATCTCAGAGAGGCTGAAGACCAGAGGGATCTTTGAGACCAAATTCCTGTCCCAGATAGAGAGGTGAGGTCCAACAGGCAGGCTGAGATGTAGCCTGGGGGAAGCATTCCCTGAGATGTGGCTTGGGGAACATGTCCCATGTGCTCAGCCTGGAGCTGGGATGACACAGGGGGTGCAGCTCCCTGGTTCTGACAGCACCAACACTGAGATGTGAGAAAAGTGGGGTTGGAGACACAGACACCCCTTTATCTTCTGCCCTGGACAGAGGGGCCACAGGTTAAACCATCACTGTGCTCCAGGTCAACAGCTTTGTCCTGCCAGAGCCTTGCTGATTTGGCCGTGACATCAGAGCCATGTCCAGGGCTGAGGGCTGAGGTTGTAGGGGAGCAGCAGAGTCCCCCCAGTGTCAGCCAAGCCCTGGGCTCTGCAGGTTGTAGCTAGGAAAGGGGAAGCTGCAGAGCCAAACTGCTCCATCTCCTAATGCCACCTGTCCTCCTGTCCTCCCCAGCGACTGCCTGGCCCTGCTCCAGGTCCGCTCCATCCTGCAGCACCTGGGCCTGGAGTCCACGTGCGATGACAGCATCATCGTGAAGGAGGTGTGCACGGTGGTGGCCCGGCGGGCGGCGCAGCTCTGCGGGGCCGGCATGGCAGCCGTGGTGGACAAGATCCGGGAGAACCGTGGGCTGGACTTCCTCAAGGTCACAGTCGGTGTGGATGGGACACTCTACAAGCTGCACCCTCAGTGAGTTGCTCGGCGGTGTCAGGTTGTCCTCCAAGGAGGCTCATGCTGGCGCACCTGGCCCAGCTAGGTTAGAGCTTCATGGGGGTCGTTGGAGAGGAAGGGAGATGTTTTGGGGTCTCCAGAGCTGCTGGTAGATCTCTGATCTAAACTCTGCCAAGGCACAGCAAGGACCAGCTGCTCCCTGAGGATGGGGCACCCAGACAAGCGACAACAGGGACCTTGCACCAGCCAGGGCCCAGTCCTGAGCCCAGAGATGGTGACCAGGTCCTGAAAGTCATGGGGGTGAGGCAGGTCTCGACCAAGAGGTCAGTCCATGGACTGGATCAAGAAGGCTGGTAGCCACACAGAGACATGACTGGGGAGGCTGGAGCTCCTGAAACAGCATTTCTCAGGCAGGGACTAAGAGCACAGGGCTGAGCTTAACGGGGCTCAGGGCTGAGTGTGGGGAGGGCTCTGGAGATCCCAGGTGGGACTGCTGAGGGTTAGTGAGACTGTGGGTGCTTGGTGGGACCAGAGAAGGGCTTGGACTTGGTTCTGAGTGGAAGTGGGATGTGAGTGTGTTTGGCTCACTGAAGCTGCCATGAGGAACCTTGTGCTTTCCTGAGCCTCCACCTGGAGCTTCTCCCTCCACCCACCTTCTCCATGCCTGCAGCACTGTAGGCAGCCAGGCAGATGGGCACGGAGCAGTTTGCTCCCCACGGGGCTGGCACCCCCAGCCTGCGGCAAGGTCACTGAGCAGCTCTTCCTCTTCCTCCCCCTCGTGTCCCCGCAGCTTCTCCGCCGTCATGCAGGAAACAGTGAAGCAGCTGTCGCCGCGCTGCGAGGTGACCTTCCTGCAGTCCGAGGATGGCAGCGGCAAGGGCGCGGCGCTCATCACGGCGGTGGCCTGCCGCATCCGGGAGGCCGGGCAGCGGTAGGAGGAAGGTTTGCTGAAGAGCTTGGTTACAGCAAAACAGGACGATTTCTGCCCTTCCTTCCTCCCTTCCCCAGCCCCTCCCTCTGTGCACACACACACACACACACACACACACACACACACACACACGTGTACACACACGTACACACACACACACACAGAGCCTCCCCTTGCAAGCAGACTTCCAGCTTTACTCCTCCTCTCGAGGTCCTACTGGTGGGAGCAGAGATGCTGTGTGCTCTGTACAAAGGAGTTTCACCACATGCCATAAACCCACACACTGAGTGAAGCTGAAAGTGTCCTTTGGCTACCGATGCTTCCAGCTAGAGCTGGACCTGCTCCTCTTGCAGCCCCTATCAGACACCAGCTCTCCTCCCCACGGCTCCTAACCACTCACATCTTCCCTAGCAGCAGAAAAAAAAGATAATGCTAAAGTAATTAAGTCACTGCATTGTCACTTTACAGTAACTGGTACCTATTTATGTGTGTCGGAGTCGTAGCGTGTCCGTGCCGTAGAGCAAACCTCTTAAGATTGGGCTAAAGACCTCCATTAGTCTTTTACCCTGATCAAGGCTGTATTATTTCCATGAAAGTCATGGTAACTCTTAAAGCACAGGGTGCAGCGCTTGAACCGGTGTGTCCCAAGCCTGCACTGAGAGATACCAAGTATCTCTGTTGGTGAGCAATATTAGAGAACCTGCTGGATCCACATTAGAGGTGTCCCTTTAACTGCTCCAGCAGAGCACGTGCCTGGAAATAATTGGGGACTCAGGGTTTCCCATTTCCCGACTCCTCCCCGCACCCCAGGTAGAGTGTAGTAACGTGGCATGTACGTATGGTTGTGTTACACCCTGAGAACCACTAGCACCCTTCCCTGGTGCACATGCGGCTACAAGGAGCCGCCACCGAGGTGGGTCCATCTCTGTCCTGCAAATACACCCCACCCCCCCCTTCCCCCCCTTCCCCCCCTGCACCCCCCAACCATGGCGGCCGTGCCCCCTCGCTTGGCGCGGCGAGTTTGGTTTGCTCTTTGTCTGTGAAACAGTCCCATGTCCTCAGCCTTTTAGGTGACCCCTGGGTTTAGACACTGTGTATTTATGTTTCAAGAGATCTCACAGCTTTCCTGTATATAGGTGGTTTTTTGGGGGGGGGGGGGGGGTTAGTTTTGACTTAGTTTTCCCTTCACCTTTTAGTGTCGTTTGAGATCGGTACCCAGGACTTTCACTTCTTTTTTTTTCTTGTGTTACTTTTTTTGAATTTAAACTTTTCTTGGGGTAGAACTGGAGAGAGAGAGAGAGAGAGAGAGAGAGAGAGACCCAGATTCCTGAGGATGGCTGCACAAGAGCTTTGGGCATTCTGAATTTATCACCAGAACAAAAGGGAAACTGGAAAGCCAGGGGCGTGATGCACAGGAGCAGCTGGGGGGGCCTGTGGCAGAGCTTTCAGGGTTAGGCTGGGTTTAAGGTAAGGAGAAGGTTTTATCTCATCCCATTGCTCTCCCCAGCCTGCTTTGCTCTGGCAGGATGGCTTCCCATTGCAACGTGCTGGGAATAACCCCAGGCTCTGCAGGGACTGACCCGTGCCTGAGCCTGTACCCCTCATGCCACTGTCCCAGGCCAACACACGCCTGGTACAGGCTCAAGGGCTGACTGTGAGCCTGGGTGACCTTGACTCCTTCTTGGAGTTCAGCAGCAATAATCAGTGTCCCCTCATTTCCACTGGGCATCCTCAGAGCTTTTGGGGGACATCCCAGTGACCCACATGCCCGCAGCATCCCTTCAGCGCCCGTGGTGAAAGGCCAAGGGAGCAGCACAGGGCTGAACCAAACACTGCAGCTCTCTGGCAGAGGCACAGGGCTGGGGTGGGTGTGTTCCTGTAAATATTTAGCACGAGATAACTGAAAATCCCAGTGATGTACAGAGAGATTTAATAATTCCCACAACCAGGCCTTCAGTTTGGAGGACAGAGTTCTTGTCTATTTTTATGTCTATTTTTATACTGCTTGGGGTAACCTCAGTACCAAAAGTCTCTCTTCTACCTTGGGGGTCAAGTTCAGTAGCACAATTTTAAAGCAAAATTACTCTTTGGGCATTTAAAATGCTTATTATTTTTCTTTTTTATAAGCCTCAAGATAAGTCTAACAAGTCAAATCTGACTGTGTGTAGAAATAATGTAAGGAAACAAGCTTAGCAGGAGTTGTAGAAGGATATGAAAGGAATTTTGGACAGATGATACAGCAATCCCCCAACCCAGCACCCAGCAGGGTGTGATTCCTCCCTCAACCCAGCACTTTGCCTGCTGGGAGCCTGAGGGATGTGAAGCTCTGTCCCACTGTGCAGGAGGCTGTGAGGGTGGCCGTGGTTTTAAACTCAGCCAGCTGTACCCCTGGGGAGATGTGTAGCATTTGTGTCAGGTAGTGAGCTAAATTTTATACAGCTGTAGTTTTTTTGGGGGGGAAAGATGGGCACTCCAGGCAGCCCTGCTGTGGGAGCTGCTCCAGTTCTGTGACTTGTTGGATGAGAAGAGGCGGTGGGTGGTTTAAGGAGCTGCTTAGGGAGGAGGGGGAGGAGGATGACCCAGCTGCCCCAGCCTTGGGATGGGCTGTAACTTCACAGGACTCACTCCCAGGGTTGAGGGGGGAATTGCTGAGTGGTTTCTCCTCTCCTGGAACAGAGGTGGCAAAGGCAGCACATTACCTGGAGCCAAGGCTGCTTCTGGTACCCACCTGGGGATCCTCCAGAAAGCTTCTGCTTCCCCTTTGCTTTGAGTCAGAAGGAAGCAGGGTGGGAAAGGTTCCCAGGTCAAAGCAATACTTGAGGTGTTAGGAGTGT
Organism: Laterallus jamaicensis coturniculus; assembly: GCA_022605575.1. Classification (NCBI taxonomy): domain Eukaryota; kingdom Metazoa; phylum Chordata; class Aves; order Gruiformes; family Rallidae; genus Laterallus; species Laterallus jamaicensis. Next base: position 5,264,507 of record JAKCOX010000049.1, on the reverse strand, counting down.
TACCCCAGGGCTGCAGCTGCACCCGTGGCTGTGAGAAAGGATTTTACTCTGAGGAGTTGGTGCTGCTCCTCTGCTGCTCCTCATCTTGGAGGGGATGAGCACCAGCACCATTCGCTCTGCAGGCTGCTGCAGCCTCCCATGGGGAGGAACACCACGGGGTGTTCCATGAATGTGCTTAAAATGAAGAAGGGAAGATTAAACTATTAACTAGTGATATGAAGGGAAGATGGAATCTGTTCTATGCAGGGAGAGATGGACAGGCTGATGGTCAGTCTGTCTCCTCCTGTAAGCAGCGCTGCTTTTTGGATTTAGGATGGCTTTAGTTTTGCTTGTTCCTGTGAGGATGCATTTTCTTTGCACTCCTGGTGTCACATCAGCACGTTCCCTGGACACACAACAGCTGAAGAGGGTCTTCCACAGCCTCAGGTGCTGTGCTGGAGACACCAACCTTTCCTCCCCAGCACTTCTCTCTGAAGTATCAGGGAGGAGAGGAGTTGATTGTTTCTGCTTCTTCAGAAAACACCCCAAACAACCCCAACACACAAACAGTGAATGATTGAGCTTTGAAAGAGGAATTTGCCCCTTCCCTTCCAGGAGTCACAGGCTGTGTAGAGAGCAGCATTATATTCAGTCACCCAAGGTGTATGAGGAGCATTAGAGGTCTCTGTGCTGGCAGCAGCTCAGAGGTAGCTTGACCTTGGTGCCCCCGTGCTGCTTGTTATCAGGCAATCCAAACCCAGGCTATCTGACAGAGATAAGAGGGTGGAGAGGTTCAGTGTGTGAGGGCAGCTGGGACAGGTGTAAACCAGTGACAAGAACCACTCAACAGGCAAAGAGGTACAGGACAGCAACAAAATAACCCCCAGCAGGGTGGGGTGCTCCCCCATCTCCTCCCCTCCAGCAGGTAGAGAGGAAAATACCTTCTTGTGACAGATTATTTTGCTTGATCTGGTAGAAAAGCAGCCACTGAAGGGGAAAGAGGCAGTTCCTGGTCAGGAGAGAATTTGGAGCATGAAAGAATCAAATCATTTCCCCTGTGACACCCCCACAAGTCGAGTCTGAAGCAAAGAAAATGCATCTTCCCGTGGGCACTGGCTCTGCAGGGGGCTGGGGGGGGTGTCAATAAAGCCAAAGACTGTTGAGCTGCTAGCAGAAATGAGTGACTGTAGATTCACCTGATGTTGTCTTTTTGTGTTTACAATATTTATTTGTAGTGATTGACTGCAATTCTATGATATATAGGCTTCCTTATTTTTGTACTTTTCATACCGTTTGCCCCCAGTGTGGTGTTGTCCTGCTCGGCTCCCCTGTGCCACCATTGCTGCTCCTAGTCAGTGACAAATAAAAGAGAATAAACCCCACAAACTGCCTGTTTCCTGGGGTAACTTGGGATGTGTTTGGGTTTCTGTGCTCCTCTCACCCCTGTCCTGAGCTCCTCTCTTTAGGAAAGGCACCTGTGCTGCTTCCCCAACCCAAATCCCTCAGCACAGCCACTGGGAAGAAGGATCATTGAATCACAGACTGGCATGGGGTGGGAGGGACCCCAAGGGTCACAGAGCTCCAACCCCCTGCCACAGGCAGGGACACCAACCTCAGGCCTGGAACTACACAAGGTTGCCCAGGGCCCCATCCAACCTGGCCTTGAACACCCCCAGGGACGGGGCACCCACCCCCTCTCTGGGCAGCCCCTTCCAGCCCCTCACCACTCTCTCTGCAAAGAACTTCCCCCTAAGATCCAATCTAACCCTTCTCTCCTCCAGCTTCACTCCATCCCCCTTGTCCTGCCAGTCTCTGCCCTTGAACAAGCTGATTCCCCTCCTGTTCCTCTGCTCCCTTCAGGCACTGGCAGGCTGCAATGAGGTCCCCCCACAGCCTTCTCTTCTCCAGGCTGAGCCAGCCCAGCTCCCTCAGCCTCTCTCCAGGGGAGCTGCTCCAGCCCTCTGAGCATCTTTGTGAAGGATCAAAGCTGGGAAGGGATTTGTTTCTTGGCACCAACCAGGAGGGCAGAGGCAGGACCAGGACAAGCAGAGATCAAGGGGAAGGAGGTGTTCCTGTCTGGCAAAGCCCCACAAGATGCACAGGAGTGTGCAGGTCAGGTTTGGAGGCCCTAGGTGAGCAGAGACAGATCAGGGCCTGGACTGAAAGGGTGGGGGCTGAGCCCTTGGCACAAAGCAGGAGCCCCCTGGCAGCTCAGCCCGTCACTGAAGCTGAGATCTCAACCCTGGCATCACATAAGAACATCCCAAACCCAAACCCTAGCTGGTTTCTATGTCCCTGTCCTGCCATTCATGAGCAGCCTGTATTTCTCTCCATATAATTAACAAGTTTTAAAGCCTTGGTACTTCTAGTCTGAAAAACTGCTTGGCATCTGAATGCCAAGTCTGAGGCTGTGGCACCTTAAAACACTTCTGCTGTGAGGTGTGACACAACCAAAGATTACAGAGAGGTGCATCCCCAGCCTGAATCCACCCAGAAAAGCTATTTGTGGGGGGGAAAGAGACAGACACCAGTGAGTATCCCACTCAAAGTCATTTATTGACAAGTTACCACATTCTTCTGTCTTGCCTGACACATTATCCTTGTTATAAAGTACAAATGGTTGTATACTTTTCTGACAACATTAAAAAAATAGGCTAAAGAGGCAAAATTCTCACTTGGAATCCAAAAATCCTGCTGGAAGAATTCAAAATTGCCACAGACAAACATAAACCCCAACACATACGAAGAAGAAATGCAGGCTACCTCTGACTCTGGACTCACTCAAACCAACTGAAAAGGAATCCCTTGTTCCCAGCTTTTCCCTTGGATCCTGTGACCTTGCTTAACTGATGGGAAGTTTGTGTTAACACATGCAACTCAAAAGGCACTCAAAGGTCACAAGTTCCTGAGCTAAAATGGGATATATTCCCAGTGTAATGGTTAAAACAAGTCCCAAGACTCCAGGATGCTTTAAAAACTGGCATTTGGTTCATGTGGGTATAAGGAAGCATTCAGCAGAACCCCAGCTGAAAGCTGCTGCCATGGAGCAGGCTCCAGTGATGGTGAGTATATTGAGAGGGTCTGCAGTACATGGAAACAAATCATTCCCTTAGGAGCATCTGTATTAGCAAATTCCTGTGCTTAAAAAAAAAGGCAGATTATTTGCTGCAAAGTTAAAAGAAGCCCAAGCAAGAAGAAGGAGTTGTATGTGTATGAGATGCAATAAAAAACCCTTAAAAACAAGGAGTCCACAGTCTGTACAGTTCAATGACTAACAAAAGCTGAGAGGCAGTGCTTACAGGGATGGATCCAGCCCTAATGGACAGGGAAAGGAAATGGGATATGGATCTGGTATTTACAGATCAGTGATAACCCCCCAAAACACACTAACAGAAGCCACATGTCCTACAAGGTGTGCTTGGAATCAGGCAGGTAAGTTCCCAAGATGCTGATTCCAATTTGGCTCAGTTTTTGCCCAGAACACTCAATGTGTTTCTCCAACATGGAATGGCTGCTGTCTGAAGATGAGGAACAGAAACAAACACATGAGCAATGGGGTAACTAGTTTTGGCCTGTATCATTGCTGATCTTCTCTTCAGATATGCATAGGAGGACATACTAAGGCCATGTCTATTTGCTACAGCGTAAGGCCTGTGTTGTTGTCAAAGCTCTGTGCATCAGCAGGGCGCTTCAAGCAGGCAGGCAGGGTGACACAAGTGCTGCTGGATTCCAGAGAAGAGGTCTCAGGCTTCTGAATTCTCTGGCAGCACCCTACCATCAGCCTTCTCTGGGGATGTGTACAAGAAGTTACAGCAGATGTAGAGTGGGAAGATGAGGAGTCTGCTGTCCAAATTCATCACTACCTCCTCCTGTAAAACAACCGCGGCGGATGTTTGCACAAGGGGCGTCGTTAGAGGGAGTTACATCAACAAGCACCCATGGGTGACATCAACAGTAATTCTGTACATTTTAATTGCCTCCTAATAAAAAGCTGAAGACTAAAACCCCTCCAAGATAGTCATTCACCTTCACCTTAAGCAGAGGGCTTGTAATAACACCACTGATAAGATATTCTCAAGGTGCTGACGAGCCTTTGCCCCAGCGCTGCCAGCCCTTCTGCAGAGATAACACATCTGCACCAAACAGCTGAGCAACCTTCACCTCCAAGCTCACTGGAGAGAGAGGGGAAGACTTGGCCACCACTATCAGTTTTGGGAGGTTTAATCAACCCAGAGCAGTCTGTATATCAAAGCATGTCTGTTTGTTGGTAGGAACACTTTGGTTTTACTCTAAGAACTGGTTTAGGGGGGGGGCAAGATGAAAACTTGACCCTACAGTAAGGATGGTATTTACAAGGATAAAGTTTTCTATGTACCACTGCTGATTGGGATCTAAGAAACTTGATGCTCAAGTCTCTCACATTCCTTGCTACATTCTGCTGGATGGAAACAGGCACATTTCCTCTGAGCATCTTCTCTAAGGCTTTTAGTTTAACAGAGCAATAACTGCCACAGTTATTGAATATTACACAGATATTCTTTTAACTCTTCAGTTGACAATACAAGGAAGTCTTCAAATAAACTCTGAATTTGCCTCTAAATAAGCTGGAGCCCAACAGTCTTAGATGGGTAGTCTCACCAGTGCTGGGAGTCTGGGAACACAAGCAGTGGGGCAGGAGAACTTGACACTGCCAGCAGGTCGCTCCAGCAGCGCCATGGGAACTAATTCCACCATCAGCAACACCAACACCAACCAACCCCGTGCTATCCCACTCCACAGCACAATTACCTTCATCTCCCACTGCCTACAAAAGGAGCACTGGAAACCCCACCTGAGCAGTAACAAGAACAACACCTCTGCAAAACCACTGTCAGCTTCTCAGTGCAACAGCTCAAAAATCCAGACACACCTGGTCCTTCTCAAGGGTCAGGATCCTATAGCCTGTTGTCCTGCTGCAGATAACTTTCCCACTGCTATCAAAGGAGGCAAGGCGTAACCTAGGGGTAGAACAAGAGCTCAGTTACTCAGGCTCCCATTAACTCAGCCTTTCCAGCACAAAGAGTTTCTCCCAAGGAAACTGAGAAACATTTTCACATGGAATTAACTTGGAGAGAACAAAATTCAACGAAGCAGAGATGGAAAGACTCAGGTAGGGTAAGGTATTTTGGGATAGAAGACAGGGTGTGCCCCTTGGTTGGCATGTACCTGAAAGCTATGCTTCTCCAGAGGCGCAGGCTGACAGAGCCGCTGCAGGGCTGATTGAGCGTGTTCCGCTTGAAAATGATGTGCCGGTTGGTGTAGGTCACGAGAAGGTCAAAGCCAAAGTTGAACCCAGTCCAGCGCCAGCAGTACTGAGGGATGGAAGAGAATCATAGAATCCCAGACTGGGATGGGTTGGGAGGGACCCCAAGGGTCACAGAGCTCCAACCCCCCTGCCACAGGCAGGGACACCAACCTCAGGCCTGGAGCTACACAAGGTTGCCCAGGGCCCCAGCCAACCTGGCCTGGAACACCCCCAGACACGGGGCACCCACCCCCTCTCTGGGCAGCCCCTTCCAGCCCCTCACCACTCTCTCTGCACAGAACTTCCCCCTAAGATCCAATCTAACCCTTCCCTCCTCCAGCTTCACTCCATCCCCCTTGTCCTGCCAGGCTCTGCCCTTGAACAAGCTGATTCCCCTCCTGTTCCTCTGCTCCCTTCAGGCACTGGCAGGCTGCAATGAGGTCCCCCCACAGCCTTCTCTTCTCCAGGCTGAGCCAGCCCAGCTCCCTCAGCCTCTCTCCAGAGGGGAGCTGCTCCAGCCCTCTGAGCATCTCCCTGGCTCCTCTGACCCCTCTCCAACAGCCCCACATCTTTCTTGGGTTGGGCCCCAGCTCTGGACACAGGATCCAGCTGGGGCCTCCCCAGGGCAGAGCAGAGAGGGACAATCCCCTCCCTGGCCCTGCTGCCACCCCTCTGCTCATGGAGCCCAGGATCCCATCTCCCTTCCCAGCTGCCAGAGCCACTGCTGCCTCAGGGGGAGTTTCTCACCCCCCACAATCCCCAGGTCCTTCTCACAGGGCTGCTCTCAAGAGGTCCTGGAGCGAGTCCAGAGAAGGGCAACCAGGCTGGGGAAGGGGCTGGAGGGCAAATCCTCTGAGGAGCAGCTGAGGGAGCTGGGGGTGTTGAGCCTGGAGAAGAGGAGGCTGAGGGGAGCCCTTCTCCCCACCTCCCCTGCCAGGAGGGTGCAGAGAGGTGGGGGATGGTCTCTGCAGCCAGGGGACAGGAGATGGGACAAGGGGCAATGGGCTCAAGCTGCCCCAGGGCAGGTTTAGATTGGACATTAGAAAAAAAATTTGTTCCTGAAAGTGTTTTTGGGGCCTGGCACAGGCTGCCCAGGGAGGGGCTGAGTCACCCCCCAAAAAAAGGGGAGATGAGGTGCTCAGGGATCTGGTTCAGCTTAGGATGGGATTGGCTGGACTTGATGATCTTCAAAGGTCTTTTCCAACCTGGTGATTCAGTGTGATCTGGTGGTTTTGGGAAAGTCAAGGTGGCTGAGACACATCAGCTATGCACAGACTCAGCTACATGCTGCACTTACCTCACCATCCTTTGCCAGTTTGCGACCACACCTCATGCTGTTTCCTTCCAGTTCCTCTTTGTTTATTTCCTGAGGCCTACAAAAAAACAAGTGCATCTTTAAGGCCACTTGAACAGCTCTGTACAGCACTGTAACATGGGAAAAGTAAATGGGCCTGAGTAAACTGGTCTGACCACACAACTGACCCTTTCTTTAAGCAGAAGTTAAGACTAGATGACCTCCTGGGATCCCTTCCAACCCAAATTATCCCCATGAGCATCCTACTGCTCTACAGAACTGCAACACACACCTCAGTTAGGAAGGACATTTACAAAAGAACCTTGGCAGGAGAAAAATAATAGCTGCTGCAAGGAAATACATTCCTCAAGCCTCCTAAAAGCCTTAAAGGCCTTTCTAAAAAGCAGCAGCCCCTATGTGACCAGGCACAAAGAGCAGTGCTATGAAGCAGCACCCACAGAGACATGGCAGAAGGATTGCTCATGGCAGAAGGATTGCTCATGGCAGAAGGATTGCTCATGGCAGAAGGATTGCTCATGGCAGAAGGATTGCTCATGGCAGAAGGATTGCTCATGGCAGAAGGATTGCTCAAGCAGCTGCTTATGCAACTCATGTAAAAAAAGTTTACCCACAGCAATGGCAAAAGCACCACAAGCCCCTCAATTGTGTCACCCTACACCAAAGTGAACTTGTTTCACCCAACAGCCTGCACTGGCACATGTAGAACAGCCTTGCAGAGCCAGCATTAAGTAAAGCCAGACCCAGTTCTCCAGAGGTATGTTACTTACTTAACTTTAGGCAGGATGACATCATTAAGCAAATACACAACCACTGCCAGAAAGGCTTCACGTTACAGTGAGGATAAATGTATTATAAATCACAAGGAAAGGCAACTTCCCCCCATGGAAGTTCAATTAAAAACCCACAATACCCAACAAAATGCTTCCAGCTATAGAAGCAAAGAGAAACACAGCATCTGATCTCTTCCTACTGCACACACACACACACACACACCCACCCATGAGAGCTTACAGCTATAGCTTCTACAGACAAACCCAGTCTGTGGTGGTTTTCCCCCATTTCTGTAAAAACAAATCCTGGAAGATGAAGATATTTTAGGAGTAAATTAAGCAAATAAGCTGATCATGCTAACCAAATTCACCCAGGTGCTTTCCCCCCCCATCTTCCAGCTGAACTGGTTATGTAGCTGGCCTCAATGCAGTAATGGTGATAGAAGAGTTATTTCTCTGTAATTAGCAACAAATTTCACAAACATCAGGACATAATGTAGTAGGTACATAACCAGTACACAGACAGACATTAGCATATCCCCCCCCCCAGTTCTTCAAGAAGCTTCAGAGGATGCAAAACTTCAGCTTTAACCACCTACACTGGCCTCCCATGTGCTTAGTGAATAGTCAAGTTCTCCTGTTTCCTTCCTAAATGCTGCCAAAAAGATTATGAGAGTAGAAAAGATTGCAGACAAAGACCTGAAAGATGTGTGCCTCACACCTGACACAGCACAAGTGTTTAATGAAAAACAAGTTAAGAAGTGATTTAGCACAAGGAAACTGTGAGCAGCCCCAGTTTAAAGTCACAAACTCCAAAAAATAACCAAACCAACCTCCAGCTCTGAAGGGTGATGTTGAGTCTGTGTAACCACCAACTGCCTGAAGAAGGGAAATGTTTTCTTCTCCTCTCTACAGTTATCAGCACAGCAAACCACACCACAGAGCTCAAAGTAGTATTAACTGTGGATGGCACCAAGCAGAGTGGTGGGGGTGACACCCTAGAAGGAAAGGAGCCATCCAGAGGGATCCTGACAGGTTGGAAAGATGGGTCTGGGGGAACCTGATGAGGTTCAACACTGCCAAGTGTCAGGGGCTGCACTTGGGCTGGAAGAATCCCAGCCAGAGATCCAGCCTGGGAGAGGAGCTCCTGGGGAGCAGCCCTGTGAGAAGGACCTGGGGATTGTGGTGGGTGAGAAAGTCCCCCTGAGGCAGCAGTGGCTCTGGCAGCTGGGAAGGGAGATGGGATCCTGGGCTCCATCAGCAGAGGGGTGGCAGCAGGGCCAGGGAGGGGATTGTCCCTCTCTGCTCTGCCCTGGGGAGGCCCCAGCTGGATCCTGTGTCCAGAGCTGGGGCCCAACCCAAGAAAGATGTGGGGCTGTTGGAGAGGGGTCAGAGGAGCCAGGGAGATGCTCAGAGGGCTGGAGCAGCTCCCCTCTGGAGAGAGGCTGAGGGAGCTGGGCTGGCTCAGCCTGGAGAAGAGAAGGCTGTGGGGGGACCTCATTGCAGCCTGCCAGTGCCTGAAGGGAGCAGAGGAACAGGAGGGGAATCAGCTTGTTCAAGGGCAGAGCCTGGCAGGACAAGGGGGATGGAGTGAAGCTGGAGGAGGGAAGGGTTAGATTGGATCTTAGGGGGAAGTTCTGTGCAGAGAGAGTGGTGAGGGGCTGGAAGGGGCTGCCCAGAGAGGGGGTGGGTGCCCCGTGTCTGGGGGTGTCCAAGGCCAGGTTGGATGGGGCCCTGGGCAACCTTGTGTAGCTCCAGGCCTGAGGTTGGTGTCCCTGCCTGTGGCAGGGGGTTGGAGCTCTGTGACCCTTGGGGTCCCTCCCAACCCAGACCAGTCTGGGATTCTATGAATTCCATGTTGGTGGTCTTAGAATATACAGGTGCAGTTATGGCATGCACCAGATGGGATAGGAGAGCAGCCTTACTGGGGCTCACTGGGAGCCAGACTTCACTTCTGTTCAGCTCCCTCTGCCTGTGTCCTCATCTCTGAGGGGAGAGCCACAGGAAGGTAGTGACAGAGGCAGTGAGGTGTCAGGGGAAAGGCAGCAGAGCTGGGTGAAGGATGGCCTTATAAAACCAGAATTCTTTCCTTCCTACAGGCTGGTGTTATGCCCAAACTCCTGGGTTACTACAGAGGAATGGCTGTGTGTCTGCCCTTCTACAGCACCAGCTACAACCCCCTGGTCTCCTGCTGCAGGGTGACACTACAGTCACTTGCCAGAAGAAGGGATCTCAAGTCTTCAATACTGACCTTCTCAGGGACTGCATGCTATGGACCAGGGACATCACAGCTGAGCTGTGTGTAGCTGCAGGGAAGCTCTCCACACAGGCATGAGAGCATCCCCCCCCCCCCCCCGCCGACCTCCCTCCCACACAACTCCAGAGAACACCCTGCTCCAAGACAATCACTCCACTCTGGATTATTAAAGAAACAGTAACAGTTTGTAAAGTGCTGAAGTCAGAAGCTAAGACACACTGAGATGAAAACACTCCTGCTAACTCACTGTTGCCATCACTGAAAGACCTTGGCAGTGAATGCTGGGGGTGAGATTTGGGCAAGCAGAAGGCTAGTGTTCAGTAAAACTTTCTCTGCCTGAGCTTTTCAGTTTTAGCTATCTTGTAAAAATAAAAAATAAAAAGAAGTTAAAAAAAATCACCCCCCATTATAGAAGAGAAAGCTAGACAAGCCAAGAAAAACATGGGGAAATACTCTGCTCCTTCCTAAGTCACTGAAAGCATCAGTGCTGCAGCCAACATGAAAGCAGGTATGATCCCCATCACCTTCACTCCACCTCTGTACCAGAAGCACATCTAGCTGATGGCTGACAGTTCAAGTACTCCTCCTGCATTAGGGAGCTGCCCAAGAGACATCCAACCCATGGGCTAATGTTGTGACAGAATGCTGGTGACTCTGCTAATAGTCAAATCCAGAGGCCCTGTGGCTCCCCCAGGAGCTGGAAGGACACACACACGGTGCCTGTTAGACCACCAGTGGCAGCACAACAAGAAGTCACACTCACATCAAAAGGAAGCAATTAAGGAAATACTTCCTATATACTGCTAATTAAGCCATGGAAGCTACTGCCACAGTGTGTTGGGGCTGAAGGAAGCTGTTTCAGAACTAAACTGTGTGTATTTCAGAACAGGCCATTCTGATCCAGCCAGGACATCCAGCCAGACCCTGAGCCACTCAGTGCCAGACAACACCTCCCTCTCACCTGACAGGAGGTAACTCTGCACTGAACACTGCCACAGACTGCAAGGCCTTTGGTTTGAATCAGGACAAGGCTCCTCATGCTCTGTGGGGAGCCTACCTTGCAACTCCACATGCTCCCCTTCAGCAGGGCAAGTGCCTGGTGAACAGAACCCAGGGAAGAAAGCAGAGAAGGGCTGGTGGGTTTTGGAAGGTAACACTTTGCAGTGACTTGACCTGAGGTTTATTCTCCACAGAGCACACTAAGAACTAGGAGAGAAGACAGAGCCAGGAGTAACTCCCCTGAGCTGTGTTTTACCAGAGCTGGAGGTCACAGGAGCAGCCACCACCTCCAGAGGCACAGGCACAAGGAACCCACACATGCATTGTACACACACAGACATCAGTCGGGGTGTCACACAACATACAGCTACAGGCCAATCTCTGAGAAAGCACAGAACCAGCAGAGGCATGCTGGTAGCTGGGATGGGATTTCCTCAGTGGCAGTGCTGTGCCAACACAGGGCAGCACGTGGTCCAGGGAGAGGAAAAGGGAGGAGAGAAAATAGGATGACTGGGGAGAGCCCAGGGTCTTAGCAGTGGGGGAGGCACTGCCTGGGAAGAGCAGGGGTTATTGGCAGTGCAGAGAGCTTCAAACATAAACACTGGGTGGGGGGAGGCTGTGAAATAACAGAATTACAAGGTTGAAAAGACCTTTAAGATGGAGTCCAACTGTTCCCATCCTAAGCTGAACCAGATCCTTAAGTACCTGATCTACCCCTTTTTAAACACACCCAGGGAGGCTTGGGCAGCCTGTGCCACAGCCCCACAACTCTGCCAGGGAAGAACTTTGCCCTCCCATCTGCTCTGCCCCTGCCCTGGGGCAGCTTGAGCCCATTGCCCCTTGGCCCATCTCCTGTCCCCTGGCTGAAGAGACCATCCCCCACCTCTCTGCACCCTCCTGGCAGGGCAGGGGAGGTGGGGAGAAGGGCTCCCCTCAGCCTCCTCTTCTCCAGGCTCAACACCCCCAGCTCCCTCAGCTGCTCCTCAGAGGATTTGCCCTCCAGCCCCTTCCCCAGCCTGGTTGCCCTTCTCTGGACTCGCTCCAGGACCTCCATGTCCTTCTGATGCTGAGGAGCCCAGAACTGGACCCAGCACTGGAGTTTCAGCCTCCCCAGTGCCCAGCACAGGGGCACAATCCCCTCCCCAGACCTACTGGCCACACTGGGGCTGACACAAGCCAAGATGCCATTGGGCTTCCTGGCCCCCTGGGCACACTGCTGGCTCATGTTCAGCCTGCAGTCACCCAACACCCCCAGGTCCTTCTCTGCCTGACAGCTCTCCAGCCAGTCTCCCCCAGCCTGTAGCTGCACAGGGTTGTTGTGTCCCATGTGCAGCACTCTGGCCTTGGCCTTGTCAAACCTCATCCTGTTGGGCTCAGCCCATGGGTCCAGCCTGTTCAGATCCCTCTGCAGAGCCTCCCTCCCCACAGGCACATCAACACTTCCAAGGAGAAGGGAACAGGCAAACAGGTCACAGGATGCCAAGCCCTGCTGGGTGCTGGACCCTCGATTGCTGCCTGGGAGGCCAGGATGGGAGAGGCAGGGACAAAGGTTGGCATGGAGTTATCCCTGCATAAACAAAGAGAGACAAATTGCCTTCTACACCACTACAGTTGGTGCTACTGCACCATGACCTCTTGCCCACCTAGCCCAGGGAGCAGAGAGGCAGGAGATAATCCCTCTTCTTTCCTAAAGTCCCCCTTAAAACAGAAGGCTAAGAAGTTCACTTGTTCACAGCCTCAACACACACACCATGGCAAAGTACCAGCAAGAGGGAGCAAGCAACACAAAAGGAAATGCAGCACATCCCTCCCCAGCATTCACCTCTGGCAGCACCATGCCAGTTTGCCAGAGTTCTACTGCTTAAAGGACAGGAGATCAGCCAGCCCAAGGGAGTAGATGGCTCCACAGGGAACTAGTCAGTTTACAACTACTCAAGTATGCTTTACATCCCCTCCCCACTCTTCTTAAGGTCAACTCCAAAAAGCTAAGCATGTCAGCACTTAGGAGAGGAAGGTTTCTAATTTAAGAAAGAAATAAAGGAAAGCCTGTAATATACCTACCCAATATCACTGCCTTGTTCTGCTCTGAGCATGGCAAACCACTGCTGTTTGTAAACAGAGGACAGCCATTCTAAAATTAAAAACAAATAAAAATAAGCTTGGTGTTGTCTCTGGAGCTGGGAATTGGGATGGTCATAAACATTTGAAATATAGAAATAAAATGACATTGAAATAATAAGGTTACACTCATTAACTGGACAGCCCCTGCAAACCCATCACCTGGTAACACACTCATGCTACCTATCTCCAAGCCTCAACTACAGATGATGTGGTACAGACAAACCAACAGCTGTAACTCAGGACTACATTCATCTTATCAAGCATTCACTGTTGCCAGAAGTGATGCAACAACACATCTCTTTGGTGTGCCAAGTTCCATTAAGCCAAGGAACTTGTTAACCAGCTCTTGGGGGAAGAAGATGCTGTTTGCTGAATCCCCTATGGGCTCCACAGGAGTTAAATGAGAAGAAAACAGACTCAAAGAATAAAGGAAACAGTAACTTAGCACAGATATGGTAAAACCAAACAGAAATGCTCCCCTACTAGGAATAAGCATAAATCCTGTCCTCCTGTGAGAAGAGCATAAAGATTTTATTGCCTCTATTAACTGAACAACTGCAAACAAGAAAAAAGAACAAAACCTAAGAGCTTCTAAGTCCATTACATAAAAGGGATCACAGCCTCTCAAAAGTACACTCTGTGAGTTCCTCCTCATCAAGATACCCCACAGAAGCCAGTATGCAAGGTCATGTACAAGAACAACCTCTGCAAAGCAAGGGACTGTGGTGATAGGAACAGGGAGAACCACTGCTGACACGGAAACAGAACAGGCCAAGGATGAATATTATAGAAGGAGAAGTGAGACTGTGGTGTTGAGATGGCCTTACAAGTCCCAAAATTAAAACCAGACCTTGGCCTACTAACTCTGGTTAATCTGAACCTTAGGTGTAGAGTACAGGAGAATGTCTAAAAAGGAGTTAAGGAAAACTCCCCAGGCAAGGAGCAGAGAGTGGATGTGCTAGGAGGAAAAATATAGTTTAAAAAAAATCAGGAGATTAAAATAATCAAGGAGATGTTCTACTTCATGCATCATATTTCAACTGTACCTCATCTGTTGATCTGTAAACAGCAGGATGGAAAACACCCCTTAGGAAGCATTCAGAAGTCACCAGGTATAACAAACCAATCACCCTGCTTGACATGGTTCTGCCTCTTCCATCTTTTGTAGGGAAACAAGCCCCAACTCTGTGCTGTGAGCTCCTGCTGCAGAGCTGCAGTTTTCTCCTGCAGGTCTCATGCACATACAGGGTACAAACCAAATAATTATACCACTTCTCTCACCTATTCCTGGTGATTTCCTCCTTCTCCTCCTCCAGAACAACTCCCTCCAGACAAACCTCAGAGGCTTACACTGGGACACAAACTACCCAGCAGCTGCCACACCTGTAGCCCCTCTCAGGTATGATGCAATCACATCAAACACTGGGTGCTGACAGCACATCATCTGTTTGGAAGTGCACCAGGCCAAGATTTATCTGAGCCTCCTGTTCCATGACAAGCAAACATTCCTGATCTTCACACGGCTTCTGGCTACAAGCTGCTATCAACACACCTTGGGCTATCGAACACAGAACTCTACCAGTGCTTGTTTACACACACTCCACAAGACACTCCCCTTCTCCCAGTTCCCTTGGAATTCAAGCTTTTAAAAACAAAACAGCAGCAGCAGTAGAGCACAAACACCATATACTGCACTAAGCACACACAAGCCATGACACTGCTTTTCCCACTGTACCACTACAAGGCGACTCAGCTCATTCAGCATTTATCACAGCTTATGAACTGCTGAAGAACAAACATTCTGCCCTCCAAAGCCTTGTGAACTATGCAAAACAGTTCTTGTTTAACATTCTTGTTCAATAAGCATAAGCAAATCAGCTTCAAAGTTGCAATTAATCTTGTAACAATTTAAGAAACATCCTTCCTCTGGTGTACCTCAACAGCAGGCTTCTGGGTTTGAGTTTAGATACAAAATCCATCTAGTGAAGAACAGCAAGAAAAGGTCACCCACCACAGTGCTGGGAAGTGATAACAGCAACAACATTCATTTTCTGATAGTAAAGCTGAGAGAGCATGGGATAGAAGAGAGGACAGTGAGGTGGGGTGAGAACTGGCTGATGGGCTGAACTCAGAGGGTGTGATCAGTGGAGCAGAGTCTGACTGGAGACCTGTGACCAGTGGTGTCCCCAGGGCTCAGTGCTGGGTCCAGTCCTGTTCAATATCTTCATTGACACCTTGCTGAGGGAACAGCACCCACCCTCAGCAAGTGCTGCTGATCCAGAGCTGGGAGGGGTGGCTGCCAGGCAGGACACTGCGCTGCCATCCAGAGCCCTGGCCAGGCTGGAGAGCTGGGCAGGGAGAGACCAGATGGGGTTCAACAACAGCAAGTGGAGAGTCTGGCCCCTGGGGAGGAAGAACTGCTGGAATCAGGACAGGCTGGGGGGGAGCTGCTGGAGAGGAGCTGTGTGGAGAAGGACCTGGGGGTGCTGGGGGGTGACAGGGTGGCCATGAGCCAGCAGTGTGCCCTGGGGCTGAGAGAGACAATGGGATCCTGGGGGCATCAGGAGGAGTGTGGGCAGCAGGTGACAGGAGGGGATCCTCCCCCTCTGCTCTGCCCTGGGCAGGCCCCAGCTGGAGTGTTGTGTCCAGTGCTGGGCTCCCTGGGATCAAACAGCCAGGGATCTCCTGGAGAGAGTCCAGAGGAGGCTGAGGAGATGCTGAAGGGCCTGGAGCATCTCCCCTGGGAGGAAAGGCTGGGTGAGCTGGGGCTGTTCAGCCTGGAGAGAAGAAGACTCAGGGGGGACCTTATGAATGTCTCTCAATATCTGAAGGATGGGATGCAGGGGGAATGGCCAGCCCCTTCTCAGTGTCTGTGGGGACAGGACAAGGGGCAATGGCTGCAAGTTGGAGCACAGGGAGTTCCACAGCACCCTGGGGAAGAACTTTTCCCCAGTGAGGGTGAGGGAGCCCTGGGACAGGCTGCCCAGGGGGTGTGGAGTCTCCTTCTCTGGAGAGATTTCAGCCCAGTCTGACGCCTATCTGTACAGTATGATCTGGGGAGCTGCTTTGGCAGGGGGGTTGGACCTGATGATCTCTTGAGGTCCCTTCCAACCCCTGTGATTCTATGATTCAGAGAAGGAAATCAGCTGGAGTGGTTTGCAACATCTTACCCACATTGTGACAAGGCCACATGAGAAGGAAACGATCCCCAGTTCTCCTGTGCCAACATTAAGTTAAGGATCTAAAGGGTCACTCACCCTGAGTTATCTTTTTATTACAGAATGAAGATGCCTTTGCACTCTGATAATAATCTGCACCAATGTCAATCGTAAAAAAAATGATTAGATATTTACTTTGCAGATCGCTTCAGCATATAAACTATCACAGATCACAGATCAGATCTATTCTTCCGGGATTTTGACATAAAACTTTTATCACTTGCTCAAGGTCAAAACCTGCCCCATCTACCGGCCAGAACTGAGAGCAGCGCGTCCCCAAGGCGGCTCGGCTCCAGCAGCGCCCGTAGCGCACTGCCTCCACCTGCTGTTCACAGCCAGGCAGCGAACAGGCCTTCTGAAGACAGGCGAGCAGACTTCATGCCTTATTAGATGGAAGAGAGAAGGAATGAATTCAGATCAGAACTGGGAGAAGGGAACACTGGCACACTGAAGCAGTAGTTGCTGTCCACTTTCACTCCAAATCAAGAGGTCTCTAGCAAGGACAGGACTCTACCCCCTCCCCATAGGTTCCCCTTACCAGAGTGGGTTGTAGCTCAGCTGCTGACAGCTGCATTCTTCAAACAGGGAGAGAGAGGTGCTCAAAGTTAGGCAGATACTCAAAGAGCAAGTAAACTCTTCCTTCTAGCAGAGACAGGACATCTAACAGTCTGATCAGGCTTCCAAAGAAACACCCCTCAAGTCTGGTGTGGCCTTACTGAAATCCAAGGTGGTACAAAAGACAAAGCCCACTGGAGGTGACACCAGCTGTGTCACTCCAAACCAGGTTAAGTATTGATGGATGGCAAGAGTCCCAAAATGACCCCTGAGGCTACAGGCATGGACAGATGACAAGAACACAAGAACTTACAAGTCAGAGTAAGAAACAGCTTCATTGACACTTGGCAGTTACACCTACAGACATCACAGACACAGACCAATGGAGAGTTATGCTGTGGGTGGATATTAAAAAAAAATAAATCAAAGCTGTGGACATGAAACCTGGGGGAAAAAAACCCTTGTCAGAGGTAAGATGCCAGTTTGAGTGCTGTGATTCAACTGTGGTAAGGTCACACTGAACAGGGTGAAATGTGGAACAAGGACACCAGACACTAAACTCAAAGGCAGAGGATGAGAAATGCAAACGTTGTTGAAAGGAGTACAGCTAACTCCAAGGAAGGGAAAATAAAAATACATTTAAAAAAAAGGATGTAAAAGGAGGGGCAGGTGCTTCACATGGTAAAAAGATGTGAATGAGAGTGGAAAAACACATTCAAGTGAGTGCCCAGCTTGGTAACTCATTTCCAGTCTTACTCATCTGTCAGCAGCCAGGTTACAGAGCTTCCAAGCAAAGAACAATGTCTGTGAACTCAGACTTGAGCAGCAAGATGAGAATGGGGCTTTTTCAGCAACAAAGTACCTGTAACAACATTAAATGGTGCTTCACTCTCTGGGCCTCAGAAAGCACCAGGCCCTAGAATGAGGATGGATTTTATACAAGCTAAAATGCAGACAGAAGAGCAGAATACATAACCACCCTATCTCCTCCAAAAAGACCCCAAAGATCTGCTAGTAAGTAACACCTCTCTTTGAAGATGGGAGAAGAGTTCTTGTGCTTTTGGTGTTCATTTTCAGGTACTATTCCAGATCCTATCAAAAGCTGCCCAGCTGCTTTTGGAAGGATAGTGACTAGACACCAGTTGAGTCACAGCATATTTTGCTCTCTTCAAAGGAGAAGAGGGCTCTGGGGTCACTGAAATCCTGGTAATGCACTGTGTGTTGATGGCAGAGCACTCTGATAAACTGACTGACCCACAAAATGCTTAACTCACCTATGTGTGTGCCTATCACCACTTCCACAAATGTACATTTAATATAGAACCTCTGCTGAATCTTCAGACATTGGTGATAAAGAGGTGAGTGAGAAGACCAGTAAATACACCCAGACTCTCCCAATTACTCCAGTACAGGGCAGGCTAGAAAAGACACTCAAAAGGCACAAAAAAACCCCCACCCTACAAAAACCTGAGCACTCACCTGAGGGTATTAGGGAATCTCTCTCAATAATCCTGGCTGATTCCAAGTCGCTGATGATATATTGCAACCTCAAGTGGGTGAACACTGTCACAAATGCCTTCCCCTGCTCTGACTCCAGGAATGCAATGTCAGTCTCAAAATCTGCAAGGCAGAGCACCTGTATTACAATTCTTTTTCCCAAGGTTCTTCCAGACCCTAGCTATCTCTGTTGGGAGATGGAGTTTTAACTTTTTTGTTGAGAAAGCTGCTACAAGACAGGAGAATCATCTGCAGCTAAAATTCAGGTACTGCTTCCATTCAAATCTTTCCAGCAGAAGTGCCAGATCAAACTTCTCCTCTTTCAAAATACACTAGTGCCTTCTAGCAAGAAGGCAAGAAAAGCTTATCCTAACCAAACAGCAGCAAAAGCAGCAAAGCAGAAGCAGGGACCATGTCTGCTCACTTGAAAACACAGCGCCAAAACAGGGAGAAAGCCATCAGCGTGGAGAATCTGGTGCCAGGGACTGTTGGCAGAGGCAAACCTTCCCAGGAGAAAAAGAAAGGTTGGGAGTGAAGGAAAACTACCTATTTTACTTCTAACCTACACTTTTCCCAGTCCCAGGCCATGCCAATCAATCCTACCTTTCCTCCTCTTGGCAAACCAGGCATCGGCTTCGGTGAGGAGCTGTTTCAAAGACCCATTCCAGGAAGGCACTAGCTGAAGGAACATCCACTAGGTAAAAGAAGCAAACTCCAGTGAGTTCATTGAAGAAGTTTTCAAACCAAGTAATGCATGTTTTAAAGAGACAGCCTCATAATGCATTAATTCCTACAAAGATTCTGATATTGATGTGAAATACTTTCAGTTAAGTATCATTAAGACCAAAATTCTCATCATGTGACAAATCAGCTACTACACAGGAGTTCAAGGTCACCAAGCACCAGCCAGACCCTTTGCCAAGTACCTTTTTGAGAACACTATACACATCCATTTCCACTTGCATTACAAACAGGTTAGATGAGCTGATCAGCTGTTTCATGAGGTTTATGCTTGGGGAAAAAAAAAAAGAGAAATCAAAATAGAGAAATCACAGGAGTTCTAAAGAGAGAACAGACAAAACCAAGACAGGAAGCAAGGTAACAAACAACTTCAGTAGCCTAGGAAATCCTGTCATGAGCTCTGTGCTTTGGAAGACAGAGTATTTCATCACTCAAAGTTAACTGAAGCCTGAATACCTGAGATCTTTGAAGAGTTCAACGCTCTGGTGAGTCATCAGGTTATTCAAGAGCCATTCAAGGCACCTGGATTAAGCACAAGGAATTAGCACCTTCATTCAACATTTCTGCAGCAGGTGCTCAGGCTCACAGAGCCTGAATACTACTCCACCATTCTCAAACATGAATATACAAAACCACCATAGTTATTTCAAAAGCATAGAATTTTTTCCCCCAAACTTTTCTCTAACTCAAAAGTTGCATTTCTGTTTCTCTCAGGGTACAGTGAAAGGTGAATTCAAAGTACAGCCAATGCCACAAAAAGCCCTGAGAACACACTAATCCACAGCAGAAGGAAGCAGTTGGCACTACCCTCAGCATACTGCTCCTAAACATGTTCTTATCCCTCCTGAGCTAAAGCTAAGCTTCAATTCAGAATATTAAAGCAGCTTTGCAATAAGAGTTAATGAGTACAATTTCATTGTCACACTGAAGACCAAACACACTGTCTTTATTAATTAGTAATTAACTCGTTCACAGTGTGAGGAAATCTATCTGTTGCAGCCTACTCCAATTTGAAGGTGACTGCTTATAGTAGAAACTCAAAAACCAAACAGGGCAAGCACTGCCCAAGGCAGACAGCATGAGGAAAAACACCTTGGGCATTATTTCACTGTTTGCAGGCTCCCACTTGGAATTAGCAATGCACAAAGCAGCCTGGAGAAAGGAAGCCTTACTTTTTCTTCACAGAGTCTAACCCATAGGTCCCTGCTGAATTGTAGTAGCCACACACAGTCTTTGCATTAATGGTTTCCTTCATTGTTTCACCACATTGCTGGATTAAGCCATCCTGAGGGGAGGAGAAAAAAAAACAACCCACAAATATTCAGAGTTTTAATTTCCAAATAGGAAGTGTCAGATACAGTGTAGTTCATCTACATTTTTATGGATTACCAAAGTCATACAGGCTGCAGTGACCTATGCTACCCAAACATTTAGACCAACATGCCTGAGAAAAATAGATTTTTCTTAGGAATACATCACATGAAATCACCTGAATGAGTACTGTCAGGGTACAACAGAACACAGAATCACTGGGGTGGGAAGGGACCTCAAGAGATCACCACGTCCAACCCCCTGCCAAAGCAGGGTCCCTAGGACAGGGCACACAGGTCGGTGTCCAGACGGGGCTGGAATCTCTCCAGAGAAGGAGACTCCACACCCCCTGGGCAGCCTGTCCCAGGGCTCCCTCACCCTCACTGGGGAAAAGTTCTTCCCCAGGGTGCTGTGGAACTCCCTGTGCTCCAACTTGCAGCCATTGCCCCTTGTCCTGTCCCCACAGACACTGAAAAGGGGCTGGCCATTCCCCCTGCATCCCATCCTTCAGATATTGAGAGACATTCATAAGGTCCCCCCTGAGTCTTCTTCTCTCCAGGCTGAACAGCCCCAGCTCACCCAGCCTTTCCTCCCAGGGGAGATGCTCCAGGCCCTTCAGCATCTCCTCAGCCTCCTCTGGACTCTCTCCAGGAGATCCCTGGCTGTTTGATCCCAGGGAGCCCAGCACTGGACACAACACTCCAGCTGGGGCCTGCCCAGGGCAGAGCAGAGGGGGAGGATCCCCTCCTGTCACCTGCTGCCCACACTCCTCCTGATGCCCCCAGGATCCCATTGTCTCTCTCAGCCCCAGGGCACACTGCTGGCTCATGGCCACCCTGTCACCCCCCAGCACCCCCAGGTCCTTCTCCACAGAGCTCCTCTCCAGCAGCTCCCCCCCAGCCTGTCCTGATTCCAGCAGTTATTCCTTCCCATGAGCTGTTAAAACATACTACAATCTACTTTTTAAGATGATTCTGGAAGCAGCATTTAATATTACAACAGAATGTCAGAACATTTCTAACTAAAACCACTGCACTGCGATTGGGTTTTCCCCCATGTAGTCTGAGAAGAGAATCCATCTCCCTGGGTGAAACAGAACACATGTGTGAGCCTATTCTGAACTTTTATCTTGATCTAAAAGGAAAACATCCAAATATTGCACATTTATTACTCACAAGCTGCAACATGCAGGCTGCTGCTAAGAGTGCAACTACCCGGCTGGGCTTTATTAACACATCATCTCTGTAGAAGGAGCCAAAAGCCACCTGTAGAGCTGCAAAGAGCACAAGTGTCAAACAAGGTAACTAAAAGAATCCTTCAGAATAATCAAACCTTCAATAATCAAATCCTTCAAAATAATGTAGTGAATGAGGGCATTCAATACAATCTTACTTGCTCTGGTTAAAAAGCCAGTATGTACCCACAGAGAACATGGCACTGACCAACCAAATACAGTTGTTTTCACTATTTCAACAAAATAACTATTGTGAAACAGGCAGGGAACAACATGCAGAGCAGTGGCACTAGGTAAGAACCTAAATCTCATGATCCCTCTCTGCATCAGCCACTAGCACAGTGTTCAGATACTGCTATGGAGTCACAAGTTCTTCTGAAGAACACAGCTTCTTCACTCCATGGTGCCTGGAAGCACAGAGAAACGTGCTGTCCACTCCCAGCAACCCCCTGTGAGACACTCAGCAGCTTTTCCAGACCCCACCAGAGGAAGATGCAATTCAGACTCTGACCCTTGGGTCTCTACAAGAGTTGCACACATCCATCTCCAGAGCCCTGAAACAAGCAGACACACTGGGGCTGCTTCTCAGCTTCCCACCTCAGAGGTACAGGAATGAATTCAACTCCACTGCTGACCCAAGCTAAGCACAAAACTGAGTGAGGATAAAACAAATCACCTCAGTTTTCCAGTTATTAGTTATTTTTTAACTATTAAAAATGAGGTTTTAATAATCAGGGGTTGGTTTTTGTAAGGTTCAACTGAAGCTCTACCTTCAGAGTTCATGTTAGAAGAGAGGTTCCCACTTACCTTCTATATCAATATTTTGGTCAGGAATCTCCAGCTCTATAACATTCATGCTGGATTCTTTCCAAGACCCACTGAACATGCTGGAAAAGTAGCCTGACTGTAGGAGGGAAGACAAGAGAAGTAGAATTCAAGTAAGAGATTTCATTCCAATTCAAACTGTCAAAAGCAGCACATGGAACCAAAAAAAAAATAAGGTTAATATTCCCCTTTATGTGGAATAAAATGTGTTAAGGGAACTTTTCACAAGCTAAAAATTTCTGACATGCTTGAGCAAGGGCTCACTGGGGTTGTTGCTCTATTTCTGCAAGTGAAAACACCTCTAGAACATCTGGACTGCACATCTGTAATCAGCATTAAGTCAAGGACCTTTTTCAAGAGCCAAAAAAAGCCAGAGAGGCCCTTTTCCTACTCACAGCACCACCACTGGGGAATCAGTTAGTCCAAGAACTCAGTTCTTGATGTTCCCAGCAGGCAGCAAGGAACTGCTGGGTAACTAAAATAACCAAAGCAAGAAAGAACATGCAAGACACACATATTAAGGTACAAGGTTGCAGTCTCATCCCAAGGACATATACACACCAACCACTTCTGTAAATATACCTTTTATTATAAAGCCTAAGGCATATAAAACTAGAATTTGATAGGTTTCCATCCAAATGTAGTGAAATACACTGCTCTACGAGGCTTCCTGGTTTTCCCTCTCAGCAGCAGCTGTGCCCATTATGGGATGCTATCACTGAAGTTTACTGGAGAGATCAACAAAATAAAGGCAATTTGTAGAGATTCCCTGACCTCTTAAATCCACAGGTCGACTCAGGGCAGCAGCCAACACATAACCCAATTAATAATGTACTAGTCCTTCAGCATAGCCCCTAAATATGAAGCCATACACCACGTTGCCCTCAAAACCAGGACCTCAGGCGTTTTCCCAGTGTTCACAAGGACACCTTAGCTTTGCTGTGTGGAACAACTCCTCCATTTCACGAGGGTAAATACCCATGCACTCAAGAGAATCAGGGAAAGGGGAATCCTCCATTTCCCAGACTTCTTAGATAGAATCATAGAATCAAAGGGGTGGGAAGGGACCTCCAGAGATCACCACGTCCAACCCCCTGCCAAAGCAGGGTCCCTAGGACAGGGCACACAGGTCGGTGTCCAGACGGGGCTGGAATCTCTCCAGAGAAGGAGACTCCACACCCCCTGGGCAGCCTGTCCCAGGGCTCCCTCACCCACACTGGGGAAAAGTTCTTCCCCAGGGTGCTGTGGAACTCCCTGTGCTCCAACTTGCAGCCATTGCCCCTTGTCCTGTCCCCACAGACACTGAAAAGGGGCTGGCCATTCCCCTGCATCCCATCCTTCAGATATTGAGAGACATTCATAAGGTCCCCCCTGAGTCTTCTTCTCTCCAGGCTGAACAGCCCCAGCTCACCCAGCCTTTCCTCCCAGGGGAGATGCTCCAGGCCCTTCAGCATCTCCTCAGCCTCCTCTGGACTCTCTCCAGGAGATCCCTGGCTGTTTGATCCCAGGGAGCCCAGCACTGGACACAACACTCCAGCTGGGGCCTGCCCAGGGCAGAGCAGAGGGGGAGGATCCCCTCCTGTCACCTGCTGCCCACACTCCTCCTGATGCCCCCAGGATCCCATTGTCTCTCTCAGCCCCAGGGCACACTGCTGGCTCATGGCCACCCTGTCACCCCCCAGCACCCCCAGGTCCTTCTCCACACAGCTCCTCTCCAGCAGCTCCCCCCCAGACCTGCTGTTCTCAAGCAGACCAGCACCTCACCACCACTTACAAACTAACTGCAATAACCTGAGATGCCAGAGAGATGGGAACATTCACACTGGGGCAGTCTGCTCAACAAGGCAGACAAGTCATCATCATTTCATGAAGAGAGTTATTTGTAACCTCCAAAAACATCCAACCTATGGGAACATAATTCCAAGGACAGAGCATGAATGGAAATAGCAACCTGACTTCTGAGCATGGTTAATGGACCCAGAGTTTCACCTCACAAGAGTGTCACTTGTACGAGGCCTCTACAGAAGGAAAATGCAGCTTTCAAAGTCTCTTAGGCAATTGTGCTGGGCACTGGGGAGGCTGCACCTCGAGTGCTGGGTCCAGTTCTGGGCTCCTCACCATCAGAAGGACATGGAGGTCCTGGAGTGAGTCCAGAGAAGGGCAACCAGGCTGGGGAAGGGGCTGGAGGGCAAATCCTCTGAGGAGCAGCTGAGGGAGCTGGGGGTGTTGAGCCTGGAGAAGAGGAGGCTGAGGGGAGCCCTTCTCCCCACCTCCCCTGCCCTGCCAGGAGGGTGCAGAGAGGTGGGGGATGGTCTCTGCAGCCAGGGGCCAAGAGATGGGACAAGGGGCAATGGGCTCAAGCTGCCCCAGGGCAGGTTTAGATTGGACATTAGAAAAAAATGTGTTCCTGAAAGTGTTTTTGGGGCCTGGCACAGGCTGCCCAGGGAGGGGCTGAGTCACCCCCCAAAAAAAGGGGAGATGAGGTGCTCAGGGATCTGGTTTAGCTTAGGATGGGATTGATTGGACTTGATGATCTTCAAAGGTCTTTTCCAACCTGGTGATTCTGTAATTACCATTAAATTCCAGTCATCAGCCCACAAGTTTGAAGGAGTAACTTCACCAACTTGACCCACAGCCACAACACAATCCCAATGCAATTACAAAACACCACTGCCAGCAACAGTCTAAGGACAAGCCAACAATGTGCCCACCCTGCTGATGGTGCACAACCACAGTCCAACTGTACAGCCCACTTACAGCTGGCCTGTGTTATACAGAGGCAAAGCGAGCAGACAGTTAAAGCTGTGTCTGCCAGCTGCCCTCCCCACTCAAACACAGACACTGTTCCAGTCAGAGATGGCTACCACTGGCCAGTCTTTGGTTACTCACAAACAACATTCCTGCCCTCCTTTTCTGCTCTTTCCAAGCTTTTAATACATGTAAAACACAAGGCCTTTCCCTACAAGAAAGCAACACAACTGGCCTCACCGGAGCCAGCACAAGGAACTGCTGTACCTGTGCTGGATGCATGGCATTAACATGAGAGAAAACAATAAATCAATCGACCCAGAATTCACTTCTGCCATCACTACACTGCAGCAGAGAAACAGCATTCAACCTGCCAAGCATCTCACAGTGACAACTTCACCTTCCAACACACAGAACTGCTGTGTGTTTGGCTACAGACAACAAAGAAGCGTGGACGTTTCCAGGTCTGGTACCTGACAGTACCTTCTCTTCTTGCATCAAATTGCTTTCAAGATTAGAGTCCCACTCTAAAGTTAATGGCTCAACTGAATCAGGTTTCAAGAAAAACCCCCACTTTGTCCCCCCAAGGAGAAAGGAAAAGTCATCAAGTCATCCCAAGATGAACAGTACTTCATCAACCGCTTACAAACAGCAAGAGAACAGTAGCTCTTCACTCCCAAAACACAGAGAGCAATGCAAAGAGCTTGACCTTGATACAGACCCAACATAAAACACTTGTAGAAACAGCATCTTTGTTGTTAGCACAGGTTAAGATGGAACCCCAAGGAACAGCCCAACTGACCTGGGCTATGGGGGCTTTAGAAATCCCCTCTGGAAGCGCCTGCTTTGCTCTGCAATAGCATCAACATCACAGGACACTCTCAGCTGTTGGTGAAACCAACAGCACCGTGCTCTCAGGACATCAAACCAGGATTTGCAGGGCTGTGAGCACGAAGGATGTGCCAAGGGGAAGAGGAGGGAATTAAAAATGACATAGTAAAAGACAAGCGAAGAAGTTTTTCATGTTCAGCTGTGCTTCCAAACGTTACCCTCAAAAGCACAACACAAGGTGGCTACCTGCAGCCACAAGAGGAGTGGGAAGTCAGAAAGGGGAGGGGACCACTTGACACTGACCAGATATTGTTTTACAGGAGTAAGAAAAGCCGCTTACCTGACATAAGTAGATCTTATGCAGGTTCCACTCCTCTCCCAGAGCACAAATTTTGACATCACTGTTCTCCCCGTTCAAAAACAGAGTCTGATAAATGTACTTGGAAGTGCTCTTCAACTTTTTCCTACGCCAGGAGGCAAACAGAGACACACTCCTTCCATCCCTTCCGTTCCAGAAGCAGCACCAAACATCAAGTCGTGGCCAGGGGGGGCTCCCCTCCCCAGAAGGGCCTGGCGCCCCCCGCCCTGCCCCAGCCGCCTCTTCCCGTCTCTCGCGTCCTGCAGCCGGGACCTTCCCACAGCAAACAAGCCCCAGCGCCAGCACAGCGCTCTGCCCTCCAGCTGCCCCCGCCTCCTTCCCGCACGACAGGCCCCTGACGACCGGGCTCGCTGCTCCGGCAGCCCCAGCAGCCGCCATCCCCCTCTCCCCGGCCCTGGGCCCAGCCCCACGCAGCCCCTTCGTCCCGCCTCGCCAGCCCGGGGCCGCCGCAGCCCCTCCCGGCACCCTGACGGAACCGCGGCCGAGGCCCGCAGGCCCCGCAGAGGCGGAAGCGCGGCGCAGCCCGACCTGCGGGGGGTCTCGAGGAGCCGCTCCTCCCGCTCGGCCTCGCCGTCGCTGTCGCTGTCCCCGGGCCCCTCGGCCCCAGCGCGCTTCCTCTTGCCGCCCCGCCCGCCGCCGGCCCCGGCCGCCCCCTCGCCGCGCGGGAGGCCAACCCGCCGCCTCAGCACCCGGCTGCTCAGCGAGCCCATCGCCGCTCCGCCGTCGCCGCCGCCTCTTCATGGGGCCGCCCGGAGCGGACCGAGGCCGGAGCGGGGCCGGCGCCCGCGGCGCCTCAGGACCGGCCGAGAGCGAGAGCGGCCGTTGTCTCTGCGCCTGCGCAGGGAGGAGCCGAGGCCGCCGGGGCGGCACCTGCACTCTGCGCCTGCGCGGGCGGGGGGAGCAGAGGCCGCTGGAGACAGCGGCGGCCTCGCGAGGCGGCGACGCAATCGCGTGCGGTGCCGCCGCTGGGCGCCATCGCAGCCTCGCGCGGCGCGGGGGGAGCGCGGGAACCCTGCGAGGCCTGAGGCGGCAGCGCCCCCGCGCTCAGGCGGAACAAGGCCTCACCAGTGTCATGCTCCAGGCCTTGGGTTGTCCCTTAGGAGGCCCGAGGCCTGCTTTGGAAGGCCCACCGCCTCCACGTTAGAGTACAGAGCCTCCTTCTCTGGCTCCACAGTGTGGCTTTTACGAACCCTAGCCCAAGGCTGAAGATTCAGTCCTGGGGGCCCAAAGCCTGGTTTTAGGGGCCAAACTCCTCACGTACAGAAAAAGGCCTCATTTCTCTCATGCTCAAAGCCTGGTTTTCAGCCTCCAAAGTCGCATTTTTGGGCTGCAAAGCATCGCCTGAGGGAGCCAAACCTTATGTCAGGGTGGAAAGCCACGTTTTCATTCCTAGAGCTCCACTGTCAGCACCCAAAGTCCTGTTCTGAAGGCCAAAGCCCTGCTTTTGAGGGTCCAGCCTCTCCTGTGTGGGACCCAAAGCCCTCTTCCAGCTCTGAGCCTCCTTGTAGATCCCAAGGCCCTCTAGTATAGACCAAAGCTTCATCTGGGCAAGGAGGGGCAAGAGGCTGGTGAGGGGACTGGAAGACAAATGTCGTGAGGAGCGTCTGAGGGAAGTGGGGCTGTTTAGTCTGGAGGAGGAGGCTCAGGGGAGACCTAATGGCTCTCTACAACTCCCTAGTGAAAAGCAATCCGACAAGAGGAGATGGCCGCAAATGCTCCATGGGAGGTTTAACTCAGATGTGAGGAAGAATTTCTTCCCAGAGAGGGTTTTTAGGCCTTGGAAGGGGCTGCCCCGGGAGGTGGTGGAGTTGCCAGCCCTGGGGGTATTTAAAATACATGGAGATGCAGTGCTTAGGGACATGGTTCAGTGATGGCTTTGGCAGGCCAGCTTGATGGTGGGACTCGATGATGTGAGAGGTCCTGGTCAGCCAAGACAGCTGAAGGATTCTGTGATTCTATGATGCCTTGTGGCCATCGAGGAAGCAATAGGTTCCACCCATTTACAGGGCCCAAAGCGTGGTTTATAGCAGCTGTGTCATGATGGGCAGGTCCCATGCCCATCTGCCTGACTGCTGACCCCGGGGGCATCCCTGGCCCTGCGTGCCCCAAGGTGCAGTTTGGCCCAGGGAACTCCTGGGTTTGCTGTGTCACGACCCAGACAGTTGTGCTCTGATCTGTATTTCTGTCTACACGTTTATTTGGGGTGGGGAGGTGGTTTAAATTCGTTCAAAGGTGGATGGTTCTGGACTGGTCCTGGTATATGTGGATGCCAAGGTGGATGTAGGTGGGGGTGAGGGGGTCCCCGGTCTGATGTTAGGTCCAGTTCTCAGAGGTGCCGGGGTACATTCTCTCGGTGTTCAGTAGCGAGGTGTCAGTGGTGGATGCCTTGCGCCTGTGGAGACAGGAGGTTTCTGAGGATGTGCCCTGGCTGCAGGGTTGGGGGGTACAGGGTTTGCTTCAATGCCATCTGCGTTGTGGGACACAGGCACTCAACTGCATGTGGAGCTGTGGGCACAGAGGGCTCTGTGCCAAACACGGGGTGCTTGGCACCCTCTAGCTCATCTGGGGCTCTGCTTGCCTGCTGATGGCTCGTCTCCTCTCAGAGACAAATGGGAGTTGGGGTGCAGCTGAGACAGCCTGGCCCCTCTCTTTCTCTGCCCTACCTCTAAGTGCTTCATGGCCAATACCAGCCATGGAATACAGAGGTTTGGACACCACCTGCCCCCCACCAGCCCCTCATCAACTCACTTTTGCCTCTGCCTCCATAGAGAGATGGCCCAACACAAGCCCATTCCAAACAATATGAAGCAGAGGATGGCCACAGCACCTTCTAAACAGTACGTTTTGAAACCTTGTTCTGTCATTGCACGTTGTAGTTTCTTGAATTCCGCACCTGGAGGAACAATTCTGGATGTGAGCGTGTCCTGTGCACCACTGGTAATCTCCCAGGGGTCCAGGAAATGTTCTGACTTTTCTAGCCTCTCTGAAGCAGTGACCCTCCTGGGGCTGCCATGTTCCCTCTGTTTCAGGAGAAGCAGGGGAAATACTGCAAGCCTCCCCTTCTCCTCTCAGGTTTCCTTAAGGTCTGGGATGGCCTTAATCCACTTTTCCCAGTGCCCTGGCTTTGTTCCCCCTTCTCTGCGAGTCGTCCCATTTGCACAGAGTTTATTTTGGGCTCACCCACCTTCACTGCCTGAGGCATGTACGTGCTGCTGCCTGGGGGCTCTGTCTGACCCTTTGGGCTAAGTGGTACCCCCAAAGACAAGTGCCAAGGCCAGATGGGGAGCACGTGGGGGAGGGCAGCTGTCTGACCGATTGTCCCTTTGGGCGAGACAGACAAAGACCATCCCTGGGCCCAGGAGTGCCACCCCCAGCTCCCCCTGCCCAGCCCAGCACCCTGCAGTCAGGCCCCCTTGGGAAGGCACCTGCACCACCCTCTCCCTCTTTGCCTTTTCTATGGCTTGGGCACAGATTGAACGGCCCCGTTTTAGGACTTGCTTCCCCTTATGGCCCTGCAAGACAGCCCAGTACCTGGATTCACTGGAAAATGTTCTTTGCCGGGATGCCAGGCTTCCCCAGGCTTGGGCAGCGCTGCCAAGGATAAGGAAAGGTAAAGCCTCAGCGTGACTCAGGCACAGAGGGTGCAGGGGCACGGTGTGTGTTCCCTCTGAGCTGTGCCCGATCTGGCAGGGCATCCCTTTGGGCCTGAGTTCACAGGAGGGAGCTGCTCGCCTCTTGTGCCCAGGATTCCTCCGGGTGACTCTGGGATGCTCCTGGCTCCTTTTGGAACAGGCTCCCTGTACTCACAGGCTGATGCCATGAGCAGCAGCGACACCGGGGAAGAGCCAGCACACACACACAGGGCTTTGTTTTGTGACACTGGACGACCGAAGCAGAGCAATTACCTGGCAGGACGTGTGACTGACTTGTCATCCTGTTGTTGTCAGAGCCTGGCACTGGCTGGCTCTGACTGTCCTGAAGCACCTCCTTCACAGCCTCCCGGTCCATCTCTTTAGAAAGAAAGTGAGTCAGTTGGATCAGACGCACCCGTTCCTCATGAGGAGCATGGTGCTTTCAGGGGGCAATACTTCTCCAGGGACATGGGAAGCTCTTAGAAGCAAAGCCTGGGCATTTATCTGCTAGTCACAGCCTCCTGACACCGTGTCATTCATGGAGGAGCATTTAAGTGCCAGACACTTTCCCCTTTACCAGTGAGCAGCAAATCCTGACCCGCTGAGACACTAGGAGATTGCATGTCATCTTCTTGTTTGCCTGCCTTCCTACCCCTGCTATGTAGGCCACTGGCTTTGCAGCAAGCCCCAGAAAGCCTTGGGGAGATCACTTTGGGAGCATTGGGGCACATCCCTGAGCCTGACCATTCCCCCTCTGCTCTTCTGCGTGTCTGAGAACACGCCAAGACAATACAGTGAATTCACCTGGGTGACATACGGAAACCCAAACTCTGGCGCATTGGCGTGACGTCCCCCTGCAGAGCAGCTCCAGCCCGGGCACACAGGCCTGAGGGAAGCTGCCCCAGGGCAGGAGGACACAGGGACAGCTCGGGGGACAAAGGTTTCTCCCTGCTCAGGGCACCATCGGTCCCCTGGAAAATGCCCATGGCAGCAGCCGCGATCCCTGTGCCTCCCCACGGGGCGTCTGCCACCTCCTGCCTGCGGAGCTGAGCACGGGTCACCCAGCCTGGCCCAGCCCCACTGCTCTCCCAGCCCTGCCCCACTACGAGCTCAGCCCCACTGTCACCGGGAGGGGCAGTGGGTTCTGCTCCATGAGCTGTCTGCTGCCCTTGCCTGCCTCCTACCTAATTCCTTGAATCGAAGAGGAAGAGCCCTGACCCCCTGGGGTTGCAGGGCCACCAGCAGGAGGATAAGGAGGCAGGTGGGAGCCATGGCCCTTCCTCCCTGAAAAGTTATAGTGCTGCTGCCGCTGCTGCTGCTGCTGCTGCTGCTGCTGCTGCTGCTGCTGCCGCCGCTGCTGCTGCTACTGCTAGCACAACTGTGCTGTTCCCCACTGCACAGCACTAGATACCATGGCAGGGATTTGTGACATCACCACCCTGTCCCACACTATGGCAACGCCCAGTGGCCCCTCCTGAAGCAGCTCGACCTTGACATCATCTGCATGGAGGAGGAACAGCATCCCTGGTTGCCCATCCCAAGGCAAGCTTCTTGCTCAGGGTGGCAAATCACAGAATCATAGAATTGTAGGGGTTGGAAGGGACCTCAAGAGATCATCAGGTCCAACCCCCCTGCCAAAGCAGGGTCCCTAGGACAGGGCACACAGGTCGGTGTCCAGATGGGGCTGGAATCTCTCCAGAGAAGGAGACTCCACACCCCCTGGGCAGCCTGTCCCAGGGCTCCCTCACCCTCACTGGGGAAAAGTTCTTCCCCAGGGTGCTGTGGAACTCCCTGCGCTCCAACTTGCAGCCATTGCCCCTTGTCCTGTCCCCACAGACACTGAGAAGGGGCTGGCCATTCCCCCTGCATCCAATGCTTAAGATAATTGTAAACTCCAATTAAGTTCCCCCTTAATCTTCCTTTCTCTAGACTGAACAGTCCCAGCTTATTCAGCCTCTCCTCACAGGGGAGATGCTCCAGGCCCTTTATCATCTTCGTAGCCCTTCTTTGGACTCTCTCCAGGAGATCCCTGGCTGTTTGATCCCAGGGAGCCCAGCACTGGGCACAACACTCCAGCTGGGGCCTGAGCAGGGCAGAGCAGAGGGGGAGGATCCCCTCCTGTCACCTGCTGCCCACACTCCTCCTGATGCCCCCAGGATCCCATTGTCTCTCTCAGCCCCTAGTAGATTTCGGAGGAGATCAAAGTTAGCTCTCCCAAAATTCAGGGGAGCTATCCTGCTTTGTGGCTTGCTTCTTCCACTCAGGATCTTGAACTCGACCAATTCATGGTCGCTTTGTCCTAAGCTGCCCCTCACCTTCACTTCCCTAACGAGCCCATCCTTGTTAGTAAGAACAGGGTCCAGCACCCGCCCTCCCCTGGTAGGTTCCTGCACCATCTGTAGCAGGAAATTGTCTTCTACACATTGCAGAAATTGTCTGGCCTGCACACGACTGGCCGTATTGCTGCCCAGCAAATACCTGGGTAATTGAAGTGCCCCATAAGGACCAGCGCCTGGGATCTCGAGGCCACTTCCCACTGCTTACAGAATGCACTGTCCACCCGCTGCTCTTGATCAGGGGGCCTGTAGGACACACCCAGGACAATGGCACACAGAGAAACACAGAATTTTTCTCCTTTTTAAAATTTTTTTCTTTTTTTTCTTTTTTTTTCCTTTTTTTTCTTTTTCCCTTTTTTTCTTTTTTCTTTTTTCCTTTTTTTTCTTTTTCTTTTTTTTCTTTTTTTTTCTTTTTTCTCCTTTTTTTCTTTTTTCTTTTTTTCTCTTTTCTTTTTCTTTCTTTTCTTTTTTTCTTTTTTCTTTTTTCTTTTTTCTTTTTTCCTTTTTTTCTTTTTTTTCCTTTTTTCTTTTTTTCTTTTTCTTTTTTCTTTTTTTTTCTCTTTTTTCTTTTTTTTTTCTTTTTTCTTTTTTTTTCTTTTTCTTTTTTCTTTTTTTTTCTCTTTTTTCTTTTTTTGCTTTTTTTTCTTTTTTTTTTCTTTTTTTTCTTTTTCCCCCTCCACCCAATTCATGTTTGTGCAATAGCTTTATTAATGAACTGTTTAATAAACCCAATTAGGCAATAACCAAGAAACAGTAGGGCAATTAAAGGAATAAATGATGTAACCATCATTTTGAGAAGCCTCAGTACCCAGCTGGGGAATCCCCATTGGTGTGACCAAACTCCCAAAGGGTCATCCTGCTTCAAAATCATAGAATCCCAGACTGGCATGGGTTGGGAGGGACCCCAAAGGTCACAGAGCTCCAACCCCCTGCCACAGGCAGGGACACCAACCTCAGGCCTGGAGCTACACAAGGTTGCCCAGGGCCCCATCCAACCTGGCCTGGAACACCCCCAGACACGGGGCACCCACCCCCTCTCTGGGCAGCCCCTTCCAGCCCCTCACCACTCTCTCTGCACAGAACTTCCCCCTAAGATCCAATCTAACCCTTCCCTCCTCCAGCTTCACTCCATCCCCCTTGTCCTGCCAGTCTCTGCCCTTGAACAAGCTGATTCCCCTCCTGTTCCTCTGCTCCCTTCAGGCACTGGCAGGCTGCAATGAGGTCCCCCCACAGCCTTCTCTTCTCCAGGCTGAGCCAGCCCAGCTCCCTCAGCCTCTCTCCAGAGGGGAGCTGCTCCAGCCCTCTGAGCATCTCCCTGGCTCCTCTGACCCCTCTCCAACAGCCCCACATCTTTCTTGGGTTGGGCCCCAGCTCTGGACACAGGATCCAGCTGGGGCCTCCCCAGGGCAGAGCAGAGAGGGACAATCCCCTCCCTGGCCCTGCTGCCACCCCTCTGCTCATGGAGCCCAGGATCCCATTGGCCTTGCGAGCTGCAAGAGCCACTGCTGCTCATGTTAAGTTTCTCATCCACTATGACACCCAGGTCCATCTCAGCAGGGCTGCTGTTCACCTGCCTCACATGTGTCTCACCATTGCTAATCATTGGTTAAATCTACACAGTCACTTTGTTCCTTTTTAAGGCAGTTGTTAACCTTGCAGTTAGCTATATTGTTCTCAGCCTTCTGCTCTCCTCCTACTGCATTCCAATGGTCTCTTAACATATCTTCACTCAACCCCTAGGCCTGATTTATGAGAGTCGAGCCGTGTGGCAAGAAATCTGGGTGGGCCAAAAAAATCCCATTCCTCTCCAAATGCATTGCTACAATTCCCCTTTTCTTGTTTATGGACCAGCCAGATTCTTGTGAAAAGCATCATCCATCCTGCAAGAGGAACACTGTGACATACACTGCAAAAATAACACTAAAGCAAAACTAACTAACAAAAACATAAGTCCTTATTTAACTAAATCTGAAAGCCATCCCATAAAGGAAAAGCCATACTAGAAAATGTGGCAATCTAAAAACTGCTAATTGGCTACACCAAAGTGATTAATTAGTAATTATAACGAGTTTTGATAAGCATACCTTATAGCTAAACATTGTCAGTTTATCTTTAATGTCTAAAAGTTATCTGCACGCCTGCTGTGCTTTGGCCATCTCATTATGGCTGGTTCATGACATGTTCATTTACTTCCAAATACTTTCTCACAACTCCTTGGATTAAGGCAGTCTGTCCACCAGCCTTCAAGGCCACTGTGTTTTGAAAATGTGATTACCAAATACCTCTCAGCATGAGTAATTTTGTTGTTTCATGGGAAATCCAAGGATACTGTCAGGGCCTGTGTTGTTGTGAGGAGAGCCAGGTTGCTGGCAGGCCTGCTGTCCTCCTTGACAATTGTTTCCTCTTA
This sequence comes from Laterallus jamaicensis coturniculus, assembly GCA_022605575.1. Classification (NCBI taxonomy): domain Eukaryota; kingdom Metazoa; phylum Chordata; class Aves; order Gruiformes; family Rallidae; genus Laterallus; species Laterallus jamaicensis. The sequence continues at coordinate 5,230,068 of JAKCOX010000049.1, read as the reverse complement.
GTATCTGTGTCACAAAACTGCTTCTAGAGGTCTCTGCAAGGGCCCTTTGCAGAAACCTCAACAAGCATGGCAGTAAATGTAAGAAAGTACAGAATTGCCAAATCCAATAATCCAAATTTGACCATTGACAATATCCATCCTGGAACTTCCCCCTCATGAAACCAATTGTCCAATCCAGAGAATCCCCCTTTTCTTGTTGTTGTTGTTGTCGTCTCTTTTGTGATTGATATCTTGATTTCTGAATGCTCACATGGATCCACTGAGAGTGGTCAGACAGAGTCCTGCAGCACATACCTTTCAAAGCTCTCACAACCATGTCTGTGGGTCAGCAGCACAAATCAGCTGCTGCATGTCTCACAGAATCCACATCTGTAGCTAAGTGCCTTAGAATCATAGAATTGTAGGGGTGGGAAGGGACCTCAAGAGATCATGGGGTCCCACCCCCTGCCAAAGCAGGGTCCCTAGGACAGGGCACACAGGTCCGTGTCCAGACTGGGCTGGAATCTCTCCAGAGAAGGAGACTCCACACCCCCTGGGCAGCCTGTCCCAGGGCTCCCTCACCCTCACTGGGGAAAAGTTCTTCCCCAGGGTGCTGTGGAACTCCCTGTGCTCCAACTTGCAGCCATTGCCCCTTGTCCTGTCCCCACAGACACTGAGAAGGGGCTGGCCATTCCCCCTGCATCCCATCCTTCAGATATTGAGAGACATTCATAAGGTCCCCCTGAGTCTTCTTCTCTCCAGGCTGAACAGCCCCAGCTCCCCCAGCCTTTCCTCCCAGGGGAGATGCTCCAGGCCCTTCAGCATCTCCTCAGCCTCCTCTGGACTCTCTCCAGGAGATCCCTGGCTGGTTGATCCCAGGGAGCCCAGCACTGGACACAACACTCCAGCTGGGGCCTGCCCAGGGCAGAGCAGAGGGGGAGGATCCCCTCCTGTCACCTGCTGCCCACACTCCTCCTGATGCCCCCAGGATCCCATTGTCTCTCTCAGCCCCAGGGCACACTGCTGCCTCATGGCCACCCTGTCACCCCCCAGCACCCCCAGGTCCTTCTCCACAGAGCTCCTCTCCAGCAGCTCCCCCCCAGCCTGTCCTGATTCCAGCAGTTCTTCCTCCCCAGGGGCCAGACTCTCCACTGGCTGTTGTTGAACCCCATCTGGTCTCTCCCTGCCCAGCTCTCCAGCCTGGCCAGGGCTCTGGATGGCAGCGCAGTGTCCTGCCTGGCAGCCACCCCTCCCAGCTCTGGATCATGTGTCTTGATACCTTTGCTGTTGCACTTGTTTCCTTTGCCAATCAGGAGTGTCAGAAGTGCAGGTAACATCAGCCTCACGTTTTCGTGCAGGCACTGATTGCAGCCTATGACCTCAGGCTGTGCAGAAATCACTATTTCCCTAATTTTCACTTACCACTAACACATAGATATTTCAAAGACTATGAGATGGTTCAAAATGTCCCACAGCAAATCTCACAGCCCATCGTGGCTGCACTTGAAACACTTGATTTCAGTCACTGCGATCAGGATCCCATCCTGGTTCATGCAAGCTTGATTTCCTCTGGATCCACAGCTTTATCCACTTGTTTCCCAAATCTGGAATCACACAGGCAGATCTCCTTCCCCAAGTTAGTACCTGGAACTTCATTTCTTATTAACACCTGGCACTGATTTTCTTTGATCCCTTTTACACCCACTGCACCCAAACATCGAGTTGCTTTTGCCAACCAAATCCTGGGACGTGTGGAACGTCCATGTGGTGGGTTTTGGCTCTAGCCAGAGGCCAAATACCCACCAAGCTGCTCACTCACTCCCCTCTCCAGCCAAAGAGGGGAGAGAATAGATATCAGGAGGCTTAGGAACTGAGATAAGGCCAGAGGGATCGCTCTGCAATTAGTGCAATGGGCAAAACAGACTCAGCACAGAATAAAGTGATTTATTACTACAACTAATACACCTGGTGAACCAGAATGAGATAAGAAGCAGCCAGGTCTTACAGCACCTTCCCCCCACCCATCCCTTCTCAGCACACTTAAAACTCATCAGGATTTTACTCCCTTCATCCCCCCAACATGGTGTGGGGAGGGGCAGGGAATGGGCAGTGGGGTTCTGGTGATCCCTCACAAGCTGCTTTCCTTCTCCAGATCTCAACCCTTCTCCTTCCCCCCACCCCTCGCCTCTTCACACTCTTGACTTTAATCACAGATCTGCTCCCTGCATCCCTCCCCTGGCAGCACAGGGAGGGGCAGGGAATGGGGAGGGGGGGCTCAATCCATTCTTCCCAAATTGGCTTCCATCTCAGCTTGGCGTGGGGGAGGGCCATTCCACACACCCCCCTTCCCCTGTGGCGTTGTGGGGTCCCACCCACGCCAGAGTCGTGTCCACGAACTTCTGCAGCGTGAGTCCTCTCTATCGGGGAGCCATCTCCTCACCACAGGCCTCTGAGCAGGGCTCCCCTCCATCAGGGAGCCATCTCCTCACCACAGGCCTCTCAGCAGGGCTCCTCTCTATCAGGGAGCCATCTCCTCACCACAGGCCTCTCAGCAGGGCTCCCCTCCTTTGGGGAGCCATCTCCTCCCCACAGGCCTCTCAGCAGGACTCCTCTCCTTTGGGGAGCCATCTCCTCCCCACAGGCCTCTCAGCAGGGCTCCTCTCCTTTGGGGAGCCATCTCCTCACCACAGGTCTCTCAGCAGGGCTCCTCTCCATGGGGTGCTGACATTCGGGTCCAGACCCCCCAGCCTGGACCCCCGCAAAGTCACAAGTCCCCCAGCAAACCTGCTGAGGCGTGGATCAACCTGCACAGGGTGTAGGTGTCTCTGCTCCTGTGACCAGCTCTGACAGGCCCAGTCTCCAATTTGGCCTTGGACTGGCCATGTTTTCAGGGTGGGCGAACCTTGTAACCGCCCTGGGGAGGGGTGGGGGAACCCCCCCCCAGGCTCTGGGGAGGGGTGGGGAACCCCATAACCCCCCTGGACTGTGGGGAGGGGTGGGGAAACCCCATAACCCCCCTGGACTGTGGGGAGGGGTGGGGAACCCCATAAACCCCCCGGGCTTTGGGGGCAGGAACAACAAAACCCACCCAGGCTCTGGGGAGGGGGAACCCTATAACCCCCCCCCCTTGGGCTGTGGGGGGGAGTGGGGGAACCGCATAACCCCCCCAGGCTCTGGGGAGGGGAACCCTATAACCCCCCCCCAGGCTCTGGGGAGGGATGGGGGAACCTTATAATCCCCCTGGGGAGGGGTGGGGGAACCCCATAACCCCCCAGGCTTTGGGGGAGGGAGCCCCATAACACCCCTGGACTGTGGGGAGGGGTGGGGGAACCTTGTAACCCCCCTGGGAAGGGTGGGGGAACCCCATAACCCCCCCCCAGGCTCTGGGGAGGGGTGGGGGAACCTTGTAACCCCCCCTGGGGAGGGTGGTGGAACCTTTGAACTCCCCTGGGGAGGGTGGGGGAACCTTGTAACCCCTCTGGGGAGGGTGGGGGAACCTTGTAATCCCCCCTGGGGAGGGTGGTGGAACCTTTGAACTCCCCTGGGGAGGGTGGGGGAACCTTGTAACCCCCCTGGGGAGGGTGGGGGAACCCCATAACCCCCCTGGGGAGGGTGGGGGAACCTTGTAACCCCCCATGGGGAGGGTGGGGGAACCTTTGAACTCCCCTGGGGAGGGTGGGGGAACCTTGTAACCCCCCTGGGGAGGGTGAGGGAACCCCATAACCCCCCAGGCTCTGAGGAGGGGAACCCTATCACCCCCCACACCCCCACCCCCCAGCAGGACCCCCCCCGCGCTGTCTCCAGCCCCTGGACCCTGCGCCCAGGGTCCCACCTACTGGTGCTCCAGCCCTGAGGCCGCCCACCGCTGCCAGGTGAGCTGGGGGGGACAAAGGGGTGACTGGGGGGGGGCTGGCACCCACCTCCCCCCTCACCATCCCCCCCCCTCTCCCCCAGGCCTCAGCCTCCCCCTTGTTCTGGGGGGTGGGGGGGGGGCAGGGTGCCCCACAGCCGGTTCCCCCCACAGCCGCTGCCCCCCGTCCCGTCCCGCCCACACCCGCAGGGCCCGGGCAAGCGCGGGCGCCGCCATGTTGGTTGTGCTGTCGCCCCCCGGCGTCTGGAGGACTGGGGAGACTGGGGGAACTGGGGAGACTGGGGAGACTGGGGGAGAATGGGGAGACTGGGGGAGACTGGGGAGACTGGGAGACTGGGGGGGAATGGGGAGACTGGGGGAGACTGAGGGAGAATGGGGGAGAATGGGGACACTGGGGACACTGGGGGAGAATGGGGAGACTGGGGAGACTGGGGGAGAATGGGGACACTGGGGGAGAATGGGGAGACTGGGGGAGACTGGGGAGACTGGGGGAGAATGGGGAGACTGGGGAGACTGGGGGAGAATGGGGACACTGGGGGAGAATGGGGAGACTGCGAGGAATGGGAGGAATGAGGGGGACTGAGGGAACTGGGGGGGACTGGGAGGAATTGGGGAATGGGGGAACTGGGGGGACAGGGGAAACTGTGGGGAATGGGAGGAATGGGGGAATGGGGGGAATGTGGAGAATGGGGGAAGTGGGGGGAATGGGGAACTGGGGGGAATGGGAGGAATGGGGGAACTGGGGGTTACCGGGGAGACTGGGGGAACTGGGAGGAATTTGGGGACTGGGGGGACTGCGGGGACTGGGGGGAATGGAGGTACTGGGAGGAATGGAGGTACTGGGAGGAATGGGGGGACTGGGAGGAATGGAGGGACTGGGAGGAATGGGCGTACTGGAGGGGAATGGGGGGACTGTGAGGAATGGGAGGACTGGGGGGAATGGGGAGACTGAGGGTTACTGGGGGGATTAGGAGGAATGGGGGGACTGGGGGGGACTGGGAGGAATGGGGGTGCTGGGGGTTACCGGAGAGACTGGGGGAACTGGGAGGAACTTGGGGACCAGGAGGCTGGGGGAACTGGGGGAAATGGGAGAAATGGGGGGACTGGGGAGGGGACTGTGAGGGGCAGGGAGGGACTAGCATGGCCGGGGGATACTGGGTGTTACTGGGGGGACTGGGGAGGAGATTGGGAGGATACTGGGGGTAGTGGGGGCTATTGGGGATACTGGGAGAACTGGGAGCACTGGGGGATACTGGGGGTAATGTGGGTGTGGGGAAGTACTGAGGGGCACTGGGGTTACTGGAGGATAGTGGGGGTATTAAGAGCACTGGGGGATACTGGGGGATACTGGGGGATACTGGGGAAGCACTGTGGGACAATGGGGAGTACTGGGGGTAATGGGGGTACTGGGGTTACTGGGTGGCACTGGGGATAACGGGGGGACACTGGGGAGAACTGGGGGCTACTGGAGGTTACTGGGGGGGTCTCAAGCACTGGGGCTCTGAGGGTAATGGGGGACACTGGTAGTTCCAGGGGGTAATGGCAAGCACTGGGCGTTACTGGGGGCACTGGGCGGGTACTGGGAACACCAAGAGGTGCTGGGGGCACTGGTGGTTCTGGGGGTCACTGGGGCAACTGGGGCGCTGGGGGCCTTGGGGTACTGGGAATGATGCTGGGGGATACTGGGAGCACTGGGGGGGCTGTGGGACCGGCCTGTTCCCCTCCAGCCGGGGGGGGAGGTGGGGTTGGGGTGCGTGTCAGGGACAGGAAGGGACAGGGACAGGGACAGCCCCTCCCCCCCTCCCCCCCCCTTTGGGGTTTGCGGTGGCCCCGAGATTTGGCAGGAAGAGGAGGCGGGACCTGCCCCCCCACCCCCCCAAGTTCCCCCAGTGCCCACACAGGGTCACGGCCCCCCAGTGACCCCTGTGACCCCTGTGCCCCCCACCCCTCCAGGTCCTTTCTTGCCTCCCCCAATTGCCCCCCCCAGTCTCCCTGCTCTCTCCTTGCCCACCCCCATTTCCCCCCCAGTCTCCTTCCCCCCCAAAATATCCCCCCCAGTCTCCCTGCTCTCCCCTTGCCCCCCCAATGCCCCCCCCAGTCTCCCTGCTCTCTCCTTGTCATGTCCCCCCCAATATCCCCCCACACACTCCAGTCTCCCTGCTCTCTCCTTGCCCCCCCATTATCCCCCCCAGTCTCATGACTCACTACTTGCCCCCCCCAAAATATCCCCCCCCAGCCTCCCTGCTCTCCCCTTGTCCCCCATAATACCCCCCAATTTCCCCCCCCAGCCTCCCTGCTCTCTCCTTGCCCCCCAATACCCCCCCAGTCTCACTACTCACTCCTTGCCCCCCAATACCCCCTCAATTCCCCCCCAGTCTCCCTGCTCACTTGTCCCCCACCAATACCCCCCCATCCCAGTCTCCCTGCTCTCTCCTTGCCCCCCCATTATCCCCCCCAGTCTCGTGACTCACTACTTGCCCCCCCCAAAATATCCCCCCCCAGTCTCCCTGCTCTCCCCTTGTCCCCCATAATACCCCCCAATTTCCCCCCCAGCCTCCCTGCTCTCTCCTTGCCCCCCAATACCCACCCAATTCCCACCCCCAGTCTCCCTGCTCACTCATCCCCCCCAATACCCCCCCATCCCAGTCTCCCTGCTCTCTCCCAGTGCCCCCCCAGGCCCCCCCAGGCCCCCCCAGTCTCCTCATGCCCCCCTCAGTGCCCCCCCACTGTCCCCCAGCCCCCTTGTCCCCCCCCTTTCCCCCCCTCTGTCCCCCTGTCCCCATCCCTGCCCCCCCCCACAGACGTGACCGGGGTCACCTCTCCCGGATGCCCGCGGCCCCCGGGACGCCCCCCCGAACCCGCCGTGGTTTTGGGGGGGGGGGGCCCTTCCCGTCACCCCTGGTGCCACCCCGCCCCATGGGGACATAAAGGTCCCCCCAGGGCTCGGGGAGCGGCAGCCATGGCCCCGCTGCTGCTGGTCCTGCTCGCTGGCGCCACTGGTGGGGACCCCGCAGGGACGGGGGGGGCAGGGACAGGGTGTGGGGACAGGGATGGGGCCGTGGGGCTGGGGTGGGGGGTAAGGGAACGGGGATGGGGACATGGGGGCAGAACAGGGGGGGACATGGGGCAGGATGTGGGGGACACAGGACATGGGGGGACATGGGACAGGGATGGGGACGTGGGGAGCACAGGACATGGTGGGATGGGGGGCAAGGGAATAGGGATGGGGACACTGGGGGGGACAGAACATGGTGGGACATGGGGCAGGGGAGAGGGAGAGGGACACAGACGGAACATGGGGTAGGGATGGGGACGTGGGAGAACATGGGTCAGGGGGACAGGGATGGATGGGACATGGGGGGACACAGGACATGAGGGGGACACGGGGCAGTGGGACAGGGATGGGGCCATGGGGCTGTGGTGGGGTGCAGACATGGGGGCATGTGGTGGGATGGGGGGCAGGGGAATGGGGACACTGGGGGGGACAGAACATGGGGGGACATGGGGCAAGGGGACAGGGATGGGGACATGGGGGGTCAGGACATGATGGCACAGGGGGCAGGGATGGGTGGGGACGTGGGGGGACAGGACGGGAGGGGCTCAAGTGGCTGAGGTGGGGCAGGGCCATGGGGATCCTGGGTGCTGGGGACGTGGGGGTGCAGGAGGGGTTGGGGTGCTGGGGGGGGATGGAGCCGGGGGGTTGGTGTGCTGGGGGGGGATGGAGCCAGGGGGGTTGGGGTGCTGGGGGGGATGGAGCTGGGGGGGTTGGGGGGCTGGGGGGGATGGAGCCGTGGGGCAGGGGTGGGGGGTGGGGATGTGTCCTCTGACGCAGCACTGCCCAGGCCTGCTGGTGGTGGGGGCTGGGGGACCCCCCCCAGGCACCCTGCTGGAGGGGGATGGGAGGCACTGGCCGGACATCTCAGGGGAGCAGGATGACATCATGGATGAGCTCTGGCTGAGTGACGATGACATCATGGTGAGGCGATGCGGGGGGGACGGGGGTGTGAGGGGCTGGGGGGGGGCACCCATGGAGGGACTGGGGGCACCTATGGCGGGCACTCAGTGGGTACTGGGGGGGACTGGGGGTTGGACCTGTGGGGGTTCCGGTGGGTACCTATGGGGGGCCTGGGCAGGGACTGGAGGGGGCATTGGGGGGGCACCCATGGGACCCCCAAGAGATGGACTGGGATGATGCTGAGGGGACACTGGGCGGGCATCAGGCTGGTGGTGTGGGGGCTGTGGTGGGCACTGGTGGGTTGCGGTGGGCACTGGTGGGTTCCGCTGGGCTCCGTTGGGCGCTGGTGGCAGCGGGTGCTGACCTCTGGGTGCACAGAGCGGGCACGGGGCGTCCACCGGCGTCGTGCGCTGTGCCATCTGCCAGCGGGTGGTCAAGGCGCTGAGGAAGGTGACGGTGAATCCCAATAGCAAGGTGAGGGGGGGGACACACATGACACGTGCTGCCCTGGCCACGCTGCCACGTTCCAGCCCCCCCGGGATGCCCCCCGGGCAAAGCCCTGTGCAGGCTGGCCTCCCCTGCACATGCCCCACGGGAAGCCCCCATATGAACCCCCATATGAAGCCCCCCATGCAAAGCCCCCCATATGAAGCCCTCATATGTGGTCTTCATATGAAGCCCCCATGTGAACCCCCCATATGAACCCCCATGTGAACCCCCACATGAAGCCCCATATGAAGCCCCATATCAAGCCCCCATAGAAAGCCCCCCATATAAAGCCCCCATGTGAACCCCCATATGAAGCCCCCCCATGCAAAGCCCCCACGCAAAGCCCGCCATGTGGAGCCCCCATATGAAGCCTCCACACAATGTCCTCCCTCCCCCCCCCACTATGCCACCCCCGCTGTGCCCCCCCTCCCCGTGCAATGCCCCCCTGCTGTGCCCCTCTCTGAAGCCCCCCTGCAATGCCCCTGTGTGACACCCCAGTGCAAGCTGACCTCCCCCACGCAATGCCCCATGTGAACCCCGCCATGGGAACCCCCCATGTGCCCCCCACCGGGTGGTGGCGGGTGCTGAGGTGGGTGTCAGGCGGGGGTGGCCCGTGTCACCCACCGCGTCTGCAGCCGGCTGCCTGTGGGGTCTGGGCTGTGCCGCCGGCTGCTGCAGCGCGCCCTGGATGCCATCGAGAGGGGCCTGAAGAAGCACGAGGACCCCAAGGCCCTCTGCACCCACCTACGCTGGTGCCGCTCCCAGCTCTGAGCCAGGTGACCCCCCCTCCCTGGCCCCGCACCCCACGTCCCAGCCGCGCCCCACACACGAGGGCTCTTGATGTGGGGCAGGGCTGCGGCGCCTCAAAGCCCTGACGGGAAGGGGAGGGGAGGGAGGGGGGAGAGGGGGGCACCCATGGGTGCTGGCATGGTGGGGGAGGGGGGAGGGGATGTGGGGGGATGTGGGGACAAGGGGACGTGGGGGGTTAGGGGGGCTGCGGGGTAAGGGGATGTGGGGGGATGTGGGGAGGGTGGGGACACGGGGTGCAGAGGGGTTGTGGGGGGCATGGGGTGAGGGGGGGGATGAAGAGGTGGGGGGGGATGTGGGGCTAAAGGGGATGTGGGGGTATGGGGGGACACTGAGTACAGAGGGGTTGTGGGGTCCTGGGGGGATGGGGATACAGGGATGGGGAGTAAGGGGGCACAGGGGGACATGGGAGGGTAAGGGGGGGATGTGGGGTAAGGGGATGTGGGGATATGGGGGGGGACAGATTGCAGAGGGGTTGTGGGGGACATGGGGTGGGGGGACATGGGGGTATGGGGACACAGGGATGTGGGGGTAAGGGGGGGTGTGGGGATATGGATGTGGGCTGAAGGGAGATGTGGGGGTACGGGGGGACATGGGAAGGGGGGGACACTGCATACAGAGGGGTTGTGGGGGGTACAGAGCCATGGGCATGCGAAGGCGGGGGGGACACGGGGACAACACGGGGGCACTGACGTGGGGACACTGCGCCCATGGGTGCCCCGTCCCAGCTGCCATCTCTGTCTCCCCAGGCACCGGCCAGCTCTGATGTCCCCAGTGTCCCCCCTCCCGTGCCCCCGTCCTGGGCCACCCCGCCCCCATCCAGCCTGACCCCGGCTCAATAAAGTCTCTGTCACTGCAGAGGTGGCACCGTGTCCGTCCTGGGGACCCCCACGGGGATGTGGCCACAGGGACACAGCAGGGTGGGGGGCTGGGGGGCAGCTCCTGCGTGTCCCCGTGGCTGGGGCACACGTGTCCCCGTGCGCTGGCGCCGTCCCAGCGGCCACCTCCCAGGGGCTATAAGAGGCCGCGGGGCTGGGCCCAGTCAGCGCTGCCATGGCATCGCCCCCGCCGCCTGCACTGGCCCTGCTCCTTCTTGCCCTGCTCAGGGCCCCCCCAGGTAGGGAACCCCTACCCCCAGCCTGGGGACTCCAGAGCTGGAGTCCTACCCAAAGCTGGCTGTAGGCCCAAAGCTGGGTGCCCCAAAAAAGCTGGGTGCCCCCTTAAGCAGGATGCCCTCCCTAAGCTGGCTGTAGTCCCAAAATTGGGTGCCCCCCCAAAACTGGGTGCCCCCCCGAGCTGGGTTCCCTCTCATGGACCCGAGGGTGGAGCGGAGGGCCCTCCCCAGGGGGTGGGAGGGGAGCCCCTTGGGTAGGGGCGCTCCAGGTTCCTCTGGGGCTCTTGGCTTGGGACACCACAGGGGGGTTATTGGGGTGCACCTGGCCACCCCCGAGAGGCTGGGGTGGGGGTAGCGGGTGCTGACGGCAGCCACAGGACTGGGGGAGCCGGGGGGGCGCTGCGGGGTGCCCCCCAGCGCCTGGTGCCAGAGCTTGGAGACGGCGCTGCGCTGCGGGGCCCTGGGGCACTGTGCCCGCCACGCCTGGGCACCCACTGACATGGTGAGCACCCCCCTGTCACCCCCATCCCCGTCAGCCCCACCCTGGCACCCCCCCATCCCATCACCCTGCCCCCCATCTCCCGCATCCCATCACCCCTCATGCCATCACCCTGCCCCCCCATCACCCCTCATCCCATCACCCTGCCCCATCACCCCCCATATTCCAAATACACCCCCGTGTCCCCCCACCTCCGTGTCCCCCACCCCCCCATTTGTCCATCCCCGTGTCCCCTGTCCCCCCATCCCCAAGTTGTCCCCCCCAGATGCCCCCATCCCCCCCTCCCACAGGACATCTGCACCGACTGCCAGCAGGTCGTCACCATCCTGACCCGCATGGCCAACGAGTCGGCTGTCAAGGTGCCCTGGGCAGGGGGTGGGGGGGCCTCAGGGTGGGCACAGGGTGGGCATGGGTTGGGTGTGGGGTGAGTGGGGTGGGCAGGGGCTGGGTATGGGGTGGGTGGGCTTGGGGTGGGCACAGCATGGGCTGGGTATGGGGGGGGTGGAGGTTGGGTATGGGGTGGTGGGCTCAGGGTGGGCAGTGGCTGGGTATCGGGTGGGTGGGCATGGCATGGGCATGGGTTCGGCTTGGGTTTGGTGGGCTCAGTGTGGGCACAGGGTGGGCACGGGGTGGACACAGGGTGGGTGAGCTCAGGGTGGGTTTGGGATGGGCGAGCTTGGGGTGGGCATGGGGTGGGCTTAGGGCAGGCATGGGTTGGGCAGAGGGTGGGCAGAGGGTGGGCAGGGGGTGGGCAGGGGGTGGCAGTGCAGGTGCCACGGTGGCTGTGGGTGCAGGTGGCTGTGGAGGGCTTCCTGTGGCGCGAGTGCGCGGCGCTGCCGGTGCCCAGCATGGTGCCGCGGTGCCAGGGCCTGGTGCACCAGCTGCTCAGCCGCCTCCTCACCGACCTCGAGGGGCATCTCGTGAGTGGGCACGGGGCCACGGCGGGGGGGCGGGCACAGGGTGTGGAGGGATGGCACCAGAGGGGGCACCCCGAGGAGGGGGGCGGGACGGACTGGGGACACCACACCAACCAGGGACCCCCCCTGGGGTGGAGGGGGGCATTTGGGGCAGCACACCAACCAAGAACACCCTGGGGTGCTGGGGGGGAGGAGGGGGGCATTGGGGGCACAGTGACAGACAGGGACCCCTCAGGGTGCTGGAGGGAGGGGGGAATTGGGGGCACCACACCAACCAGGGACACCCCAGGGTGCTGGGGGTGGGGAATTCGGGACACACGAACCAGAGACCCCCCGGGGGGGGGGGGGGGGGGCATTTGGGGCAGCACACCAACCAGGGAACCCCCAGGGTGCTGGGGGTGGGGAATTGAGGACACATGAACCAGAGACACCCTGGGGTGCTGGGAGGGGGGGCATTGGGTGCACAGTACCAGCCAGGTCCCCAGACAGACAGAGCCCCATCTGGGGACCCCAGGTCTATCTGGGGACACCGGGGGGTACTTGGGGCCACCGAGGTGATATTGGGGTGCTGGGTACCTCCCCTTCCCCCCTCAGAAGCCCTCAGCCATCTGCGCCCACCTGGAGCTGTGCCCAGGCGAGTCGGGGGGGGCCCTGACCGTGTCTCCCCTCGCCACACTCAGCACCCACCTGCAGGTACAGCACCCCTGGCTCAGGGCTTTGCTGGGCACGGATGGGGCCATCGCCCCACCATTAGGCTCCAGAGTGAACGCCCCCATTCCATTCCCCACCCCAGGCTGGCAGTGCCCTGGCTGTGCCGCTGCCGCTGTGCTGGCTGTGCCGCACCTTCCTGGCGCGGGCAGAGAGTGCGGTGCCCAAGGAGAAGCTGGCGGCGGCGGCGGCTGAGCTGTGCCGGGTGCTGCCCGTGGTGGTGGCGGGCGCCTGCCAGTGCCTGGCGCAGCGCTACGCCGCGCTGGGCGTCGAGTGGGCGCTGGGCCGCCTGGGCCCCCGCCTGCTCTGCCGCCTGCTCCTCTCCTGCCGCCCTGAGGAGCCCTTCGCCCCCCCGGCACACCCCCCTGGGGACACACAGGGACCCCCCGCCATGGCCTGTGGCAGCACCCTGGTGAGCTGGGGGGGGCACAAGGGGGGAGCTCTTGGGGATGGGAAAAGGGTTTTATGGGCACCAAGGATGTGACAGGGCACCCAAGGGTGCCACAGAGCCACATCCCTGAGGGTGTCACACTGCCTGTGGTACCACATCCCTGAGGGGGGGCAGAGGGTGTCAGGACACCTCAGGGGGGTCACAGGGTGAGGTGCCCAAAAGCTGTCACATCACCCCCCCTGTGAAAGCATCCAGGGCACCCAAGGGTGTCACCAGGTACAGACCCCTGGAACTGGGTGTCACAGCCCTGAGGGCTGCACCAGGGTCCTGGGGAGGGGTGGGGGAACCTTGTAACCCCCCTGGGGAGGGGTGGGGGAACCCCCCCAGGCTCTGGGGAGGGGTGGGGAACCCCATAACAGCCCCAGGCTCTGCAGAGGGGGAACCTTATAACCCCCCCACCTTGGGCTGTGGGGAGGGGTGGGGGAACCCCATAAACCCCCCGGGCTTTGGGGGCAGGAACAACAAACCCCCCCCAGGCTCTGGGGAGGGGTGGGGGAACCTTGTAACCCCCCTGGGGAGGGTGGGGGAACCCCATAACCCCCCAGGCTCTGGGGAGGGGAACCCTGTCACCCCCCCACACCCCCACCCCCCAGCAGGACCCCCCCCGCGCTGTCTCCAGCCCCTGGACCCTGCGCCCAGGGTCCCACCTACTGGTGCTCCAGCCCTGAGGCCGCCCACCGCTGCCAGGTGAGCTGGGGGGGACAAAGGGGTGACTGGGGGGGGCTGGCACCCACCTCCCCCCTCACCATCCCCCCCCCTCTCCCCCAGGCCCTGCAGCACTGCCAGGAACACGTCTGGGGGTAGGGGGTGGGCAGGAGCCCCCCCAACTCCCAAATAAAGCTTGCCGACTGCCCTGCCTCAGCCTCCCCCTTGTTCTGGGGTGCAGGGGGGGTGTGATGGGGTGCAGGGGTGGGGTGCAGGGTGGGGGTGCAGGGGGAGCTTTCTCAGAAAGCGGGTGGGTTATCACACCACCCAGAAGCTGTGATAACCACAACCCCCCCTCCCTAGCGCCCAGAGAAGGAGGCAGGGGGGGAAGTGGTTACAAAAATACAGTGGGGCCCTTTAATGGGGGCTGGGTGTCCCAAAGGGGGGTCAGGGTGCCCCCGAGGGGGTGGGGGTGTGACAAGCACCCATGGGGGGGTGCAGGTGACTCTGGGGGGGAGTCAGGCTCCTTGTTGGTTCGTCTCATCCTCCTCACGCCGCTTCCAGATCTGCAGCACAACAGGGTGTGTGTGGGGGGAGGGGGTTAAGGGGACAATCTGGGGGGGTCAAGGGGATAATTTAGGGGGTGACCAGTGTCCCCCACCCCTCCCCAAAGCCCCTCACCTGGATATAGGCCTCAGAGAGGGTGATCATCTGGGGCAAGATGTCAGTGACCTGCAGGTCCTGCAGCTCGTACCACTTGCCTGTGCCCTGCGAGGGGACCGGAGGGGGCAGGGGTGAGCCTGGAGGGGTCCCCCCCAATCTCCCCTCCCCCCCCCTCCCCCGGCAGGGCCACTCACGTGGTGCAGCACGTGGATGCGGTAGGAGCCCTCAGAGGGTTTCCCATCGTGCACGATGTTGGCGATCAGGTCGTAGGTGGTGTTGGTGTGAGCAGCCTGCACCTCCTCCGACAGGTACTCCCGCAGGTCCACGTTCCTGAGCCCCCAGCACCCACCCCCCTCAGCTGGGGGCCCGAAGGAATCCCCCCCAGCACCCCCACCCACAGGAACCCCCCCGGCACCCCCACCCCTCAGCTGGGGGCCTGCAGGAACCCCCCCGGCACCTCCACCCACAGGACCCACCCCCCCCAGCACCCCCACCCCCCAGCCAGGTGCCCGCAGGAACGCCCCCGGCACCCCCACCCACAGGAACACCCCTCCCCCAGCACCCCCACCCCTCAGTTGGGGGCCCGCAGGAACCCCCCCAGTACCCCCAGAAACCACCCTGGCACCCCCACCCACCAGCCAGGTGCCTGCAGGGACCCCCCCGGCACCCCCACCCACAGGAACCCACCCCCCCCCAGCACCCTCACCCCCCAGCCAGGTGCCTGTAGGAACCCCCCCCAGCACCCCCACCCCCACCTGCTGGAACCCCCCTGGCACCCCCACCTCCCAGCCAGGAGCCTGCAGGAACCCCCTCAGGACCCCCACCCCCAGTTGGGGGCCCACAGGAACCCCCACAGCACCCACACCACCCCCCAGATGCTCCCACCCCCATGAGGTGCTTCCACCCCCCCCAGGTGCTTTCCACCCCCCCAGGTGCTTTCCACCCCCCCAGGTGCTTCCAACCCCCCCCCAAGGGGCTTTCCACCCCCCCAGGTGCTTCCAAATGCCCCCCTGGTGCTTTCCACCCCCCAGATGCTCCAACCTCCCCCCCCAACATGTTCCCAACCCCTCCTGGTGCTCCCAAACCCCCCCCAGGTGCTCCAGAACCCCCCCAGGTGCCCCCAACTCTTCTCAGGGGCTCCAACCCCCCCCTGGTGCTCTCAATTCCCCCCCACATACTCCAACCCCCCCCCAGGTGCTCCCAAGCCCCCCCAAGGTGCTCCCAACTGCCCCCCTGGTGCTCCCAAGCCCCCCACAGGTGCTCTCAGACCCCCCCTGGTGCTTCCAAACCCCCCCTAGATGCTCCCAAGCCCCCCCCAAGGTGCTCTCAACTGCCCCCCCTGGTGCTCTCAATTCCCCCCAGATACTCCAAACCCCCCCTCCACGTGCTCCCAAACCCCCCTGGTTCTCTCAATTCCTCCCCAGATACTCCAACCCACCCCCCCAGGTGCTCCCAAGATCCCACAGGTGCTCCCAAACCCCCCCCTGGTGTTTCCAACACCCCCCCAGGTGCTCCCAGGCCCCCCACAGAAGCTCCCAAACCCCCTCAGGTGCTCCCAACCCCCCCCCCCCAGATGCTCCCAAACCCCTCCACGTGCTCCCAACCCTCCCCCCAGATACTCCCAACTGCCCCCTACAGATGCTCCCAACTGCCCCCTCAGGTGCTCCCAAGCCCCCCCTAGATGCTCCCAACTGCCCCCAGATACTCCCAAGCCCCCTACAGATGCTCCCAACCCCCCCCAAGATGCTCCCAAACCCCCTCCATGTGCTCCCAACCCCCCCCCCAGGTGCCCTCAGACCCCCCCTGGTGTTTCCAACACCCCCCCAGGTGCTCCCAAACCCCCTCCACGTGCTCTCAACTGCCCCCAGGTGCTCCCAAGCCCCCACCAGATGCTCCCAACTGCCCCCAGGTGCTCCCAAGCCCCCCTGAGGTGCTCCCAACCCCCCCCCAGATGCTCCCAAACCCCCTCAGGTGCTCTCAGCCCCCCCCTTGGTGTTTCCAACACCACCCCACGTGCTCCCAAACACACTCCACGTGCTCCCAACCGCCCTCAGGTGCTCCCAACCCCCACCAGATGCTCCCAACTGCCCCCAGATGCTCCCAAGCCCCCTCCACGTGCTCCCAACTACCCTCAGGTGCTCCCAACCCCCCCCCCAGATGCTCCCAAACCCCCTCAGGTGCTCTCAGACCCCCCCTTGGTGTTTCCAACACCCCCCCAGATGCTCCCAAGCCCCCTCCACGTGCTCCCAACCGCCCTCAGGTGCTCCCAACCCCCACCAGATGCTCCCAACCCCCACCAGATGCTCCCAACTGCCCCCAGATGCTCCCAACTGCCCCCAGGTGCTCCCAAGCCCCCTACAGATGTTCCCAAACCCCCTCCACGTGCTCCCAACCCTCCCCCCAGATACTCCCAACCCCCCTCCACGTGCTCCCAACCCCCACCAGATGCTCCCAACTGCCCCCTACAGATGCTCCCAAGCCCCCTCCACGTGCTCCCAAACCCCCTCCACGTGCTCCCAACCGCCCCCAGGTGCTCCCAAACCCCCCCTGGTGTTTCCAACACCCCCCCAGGTGCTCCCAAACCCCCTCCACGTGCTCCCAACCCCCCCTCCACGTGCTCCCAAGCCCCCAGCAAGGCCCCAGGGACCCGAATGCCCCTCGCCAGGCTCACGTGATGGGGAAGTTGACGATGGTGGGGTTCTTCTCCACGAAGAAGTTGTTCTTGGTGAAGCGCTTGATGCAGAAGATGAGGTAGGGGGGCAGCCTGGTGAGCTGGAAGCGCTTCAGGAAGTTCTCCTTGTAGGTCTTGTACTCCTTCTCCGTGGCACCATTGAATTTGGCCAGGATGCTGAAGAGTGGCACCTGGGGGATGATGAGCTGCTCCTTCTCGTCCTTGTAGAGGGGGGCGGTGGGCAGGTCGAGTGTCAGGTACATGAAGGTGGATTCCACCATCATCTCCTGGTACTCGGCGTTCTGCAGGAGCTGGGCCTTCTCCTCAGCTGGCTGTGGGAAATGGGGCTCAGTGGGGGGACCCCCATGAGGGTATGGGGCTCAGGGGTGGGAATGGGGACCCCCATGGGGGTACAGGGCTCAGGGGTGGGACCCCCATGAGGGTACGGGGCTCAGGGGTGGGACCCCCATGAGGGTACGGGGCTCAGGGGTGGGAATGGGGACCCCCATGGGGTACAGGGCTCAATGGTGGGACCCCCATGAGGGTACAGGGCTCAGGGGTGGGAATGGGGACCCCCATGGGGTACAGGGCTGGGAATGGGGACCCCAATGAGGCTCAGGGCTGGGAATGGGGACCCCCACGAGGTTATGGGGCTCAGTGGTGGGAATGGGGACCCCCATGAGGTACAGGGCTCAGGGGTGGGAATGGGGATCCCCATGAGGCTCAGGGGTGGGACCCCCACAAGGGTATGAGGCTCAGGGGTGGGAATGGGGACCCCCATGAGGCTCAGGGCTGGGAATGGGGACCCCCATGAGGGTACAGGGCTCAGGGGTGGGACCCCCACGAGGGTACGGGACTCGGGGTGGGAATGGGGACCCCCATGAGGCTCAGGGGCGGGACCCCCACAAGGGTACGGGGCTTAGGGGTGGGAATGAGGACCCCCATGAGGGTATGGGGTGGGAATGGGGACCCCCATGAGGCTCAGGGGTGGGAATGGGGACCCCCACGAGGTTATGGGGCTCAGTGGTGGGAATGGGGACCCCCATGGGGTACAGGGCTCAGGGGTGGGAATGGGGACCCCCATGAGGCTCAGGGGCTCAGGGGTGGGACCCCCACAAGGGTATGGGGCTCAGGGGTGAGACCCCCAAGAGGGTACAGGGCTCAATGGTGGGAATACCCACGAGGGTATGGGGCTCAGGGTTGGGACCCCCATGAGGGTAAGGGGCTCAGGGGTGGCAATGGGGACCCCCATGAGGGTAAGGGCTCAGTGGTGGCAATGGGGACCCCCATGAGGGTAGGAACACCCCCCTCCTTGCACCCAAAACTTCACCTACTCACCAGGTCTGGGTGAGGGAGTTTCTTGGTGAAGATCCTCATGGAGCCCTGGAAGACGTCGGTGACGATGGCTGCCAGGAGAGAGACACATTGGTGGGGGGACTGGAGGTGAGTGGCAACACCCAAAGGGGCACCCTGAAGGAATGAGGGGTCCCCAAAACCCTCCACTCACTCTTCTTCTTCTTCTTAGTGCCCCCCAGGGCTGAGTGCAGCGCGTTCAGGAACCAGGAGAGGAAATCCACCCCATCCCCTGGGGAAACATCAGGATGAGAAGAAAACCAAACCAGCACCCACAAATTGGAATAGAATCCCAGACTGGTGTGGGTTGGGAGGGACCCCAAGGGTCACAGAGCTCCAACCCCCTGCCACAGGCAGGGACACCAACCTCAGGCCTGGAGCTACACAAGGTTGCCCAGGGCCCCATCCAACCTGGCCTTGAACACCCCCAGGGACGGGGCACCCACCCCCTCTCTGGGCAGCCCCTTCCAGCCCCTCACCACTCTCTCTGCAAAGAACTTCCCCCTAAGATCCAATCTAACCCTTCCCTCCTCCAGCTTCACTCCATCCCCCTTGTCCTGCCAGGCTCTGCCCTTGAACAAGCTGATTCCCCTCCTGTTCCTCTGCTCCCTTCAGGCACTGGCAGGCTGCAATGAGGTCCCCCCACAGCCTTCCCTTCTCCAGGCTGAGCCAGCCCAGCTCCCTCAGCCTCTCTCCAGAGGGGAGCTGCTCCAGCCCTCTGAGCATCTCCCTGGCTCCTCTGACCCCTCTCCAACAGCCCCACATCTCTCTTGTGTTGGGCCCCAGCTCTGGACACAGGATCCAGCTGGGGCCTCCCCAGGCCAGAGCAGAGAGGGACAATCCCCTCCCTGGCCCTGCTGCCACCCCTCTGCTGATGGAGCCCAGAAGAAGGAGTGGGGGGGGCCAGATCCAACCCCCTTCAACCCACCTTGCTTGGTGATCTGGAAGTTCTTCTTGCTGCAGAGGACCACAGCCTGCAGCATCTCATGGGGGGAGACGTGAGCTTTGAAGTTGCGGGGGTTCCAGAGCTTGCGCATCAGCTCCCCGAAGCGCTGCACCAGCAGGAACATGATGTCCCCGGGGGGGCGCTGGATGCACCCATAGTTCTCCTCCTCCAGGAAGTAATTCCTCAGTGGTGGCACGTTGGATAAAGCCTGTGGGGAGAAGAGACAGGGAGGGGATTTCACAGAATCATAAGGTTGAAAAGGTCTTTAATGATCAACGAGTGCAACCAAACCCATCCTGTCACAGAACCACTGGCTGGGCTGGGAGGGACCCCAAGGGTCACAGAGCTCCAACCCCCTGCCACAGGCAGGGACACCAACCTCAGGCCTGGAGCTACACAAGGTTGCCCAGGGCCCCATCCAACCTGGCCTTGAACACCCCCAGACATGGGGCACCCACCCCCTCTCTGGGCAGCCCCTTCCAGCCCCTCACCACTCTCTCTGCACAGAACTTCCCCCTGATATCCAATCTAACCCTTCCCTCCTCCAGCTTCACTCCATCCCCCTTGTCCTGCCATTATCAACCCTTTTAAAAAGTTGAATCCTCTCCTCTTTGGGTGCTCCTCTGCTGAACCAGATCCCTGAGCACCTCATCTCCCCTTTTTTAAACACCCCCAGGGGGTGACTCAGCCCCTCCCTGGGCAGCCTGTGCCACAGCCCCACAACTCTGCCAGGGAAGAACTTTCCCCTCCCATCTGCTCTGCCCCTGCCCTGGGGCAGCTTGAGCCCATTGCCCCTTGTCCCATCTCCTGTCCCCGGGCTGAAGAGACCATCCCCCACCTCTCTGCACCCTCCTGGCAGGGCAGGGGAGGTGGGGAGAAGGTCTCCCCTCAGCCTCCTCTTCTCCAGGCTCAACACCCCCAGCTCCCTCAGCTGCTCCTCAGAGGATTTGCCCTCCAGCCCCTTCCCCAGCCTGGTTGCCCTTCTCTGGACTCGCTCCAGGACCTCCATGTCCTTCTGATGATGAGGAGCCCAGAAATGGACCCAGCACTGGAGGTGCAGCCTCCCCAGTGCCCAGCCCAGGGGCACAATCCCCTCCCCAGACCTACTGGCCACACTGGGGCTGACACAAGCCAAGATGCCATTGGGCTTCCTGGCCCCCTGGGCACACTGCTGGCTCATGTTCAGCCTGCAGTCACCCAACACCCCCAGGTCCTTCTCTGCCTGACAGCTCTCCAGACAGTCTCCCCCAGCCTGTAGCTGCTCAGGGTTGTTGTGTCCCATGTGCAGCACTCTGCCCTTGGCCTTGTTAAACCTCATCCTGTTGGGCTCAGCCCATGGGTCCAGCCTGTTCAGATCCCTCTGCAGAGCCTCCCTCCCCTCAGGCACATCAACACTTCCTCCCAGCTCAGTGTCACCTGCAAACCCACTGAGGGAACATCCCATCCCTGCATCCAGGTCATGGGTAAAGATGTTGAACAAGACTGGACCCAAGACTGTGTGTCACAGCATCACACAGACTCACAGGGGTGGGAAGGGGCCTCCAGAGCCCATGGGGTCCCACCCCCTGCCAAAGCAGGGTCCCTAGGACAGGGCACACAGGTCGGTGTCCAGATGGGGCTGGAATCTCTCCAGAGAAGGAGACTCCACACCCCCTGGGCAGCCTGTCCCAGGGCTCCCTCACCCTCACTGGGGAAAAGTTCTTCCCCAGGGTGCTGTGGAACTCCCTGTGCTCCAACTTGCAGCCATTGCCCCTTGTCCTGTCCCCACAGACACTGAGAAGGGGCTGGCCATTCCCCCTGCATCCCATCCTTCAGATATTGAGAGACATTCATAAGGTCCCCCTGAGTCTTCTTCTCTCCAGGCTGAACAGCCCCAGCTCACCCAGCCTTTCCTCCCAGGGGAGATGCTCCAGGCCCTTCAGCATCTCCTCAGCCTCCTCTGGACTCTCTCCAGGAGATCCCTGGCTGTTTGATCCCAGGGAGCCCAGCACTGGACACAACACTCCAGCTGGGGCCTGCCCAGGGCAGAGCAGAGGGGGAGGATCCCCTCCTGTCACCTGCTGCCCACACTCCTCCTGATGCCCCCAGGATCCCATTGTCTCTCTCAGCCCCAGGGCACACTGCTGGCTCATGGCCACCCTGTCACCCCCCAGCACCCCCAGTTTATTTGGGGGGTTTTTCCAGTTTATTTAGGGTTCTCCCCCCAAAAATAAAGCCTGGAGGTGCCTCCCCTCCCCCAGTGTTACCTGCAGGACAGCATTGGCATAGTCATTGGCTTTGATGTTGTTGAGCCCCACGATGCCAGGCAGATAGGTGGTGCCATCATAAGCCCTGGAGAGCTTGGCCTGCTTGTCCAGGTTGGTGATCTGCTGCGCGGTGAAGGTGGGCTTCAGCACGTACTGCAGGAGACCCAGCATCAGGCAAAGGGGTGGGGATGTAAAAATAACCCCCCCATCCCACCCCTGGGGTGGCTCAGCAGCCCCCCAAGGGCCCCAGACTGACTGTGATGTCCTCCAGGGAGGAGTCAATGATCTCATAGTTGTCAGGGAGGCAGTAGAACTTGAGGGTGTGGAGGTTGAGGAAGACGTGGTGGCTGAACTGCACGCTGTGGATGTAGGCGTGAGACTTCAGCCCGCGGCCTGGGGGGGACACCAGGGGTCAGGGGAGGGTTGGGGGGTCTGGGGTGGGGGTGGGGGGGCTCCAAGGGAGCCCTCAGGTCCCCAGGAAGGATTGGGGGGAGGTGGAGAAGGTGGGAAAGGGTGGAGACAGGGAAGAAGTGGTTCCCCACCTTCATCTAGGGCTGCTTCTGCTCACCCCTGGTGCCCCACGTGCCCCCCCAGCAGCACCCCAGTTCCCAGGTGGCCCCCCAACAGCACCCCAGTTCCCATGTCCCCCCAGCAGCACCCCAGTTCTCAAGTGCCCCTGTGCCTCCCAGCAGCACTCCAGTTCCCAGGTGCCCCCCACACCTATCAGCATCCCAGTCCCCAGGTGCCCCTGTGCCCCACATAAGCACCCCAGTTCCCAGGTGGCCCCCCCAACAGCCCCCCAGGTCCCAGGTACCCCTCACCCCAGTTCCCAGGTGCCCCCCATCAGCACCCCAGTTCCCACGTGTCCCCCCATCAGCCCCCCAGTTCTCAGGTGCCCCCCAGCAGCTCCCCAGTCCCCCAGTGCCCCCCCAGGAGCACCCCAGTTCCCAGGTGCCCCCCATCAGCACCCCAGTTCCCAGGTGCTCCCCAGCAGCACCCCAGTTCCCAGGTGCCCCCCATCAGCACCCCAGTTTCCAGGTGCCCCCCATCAGCACCCCAGTTTCCAGGTGGCCCCCCAGCAGCACCCCAGTTCCCAGGTGCTCCCCAGCAGCCCCCCAGTTCCCAGGTGCCCCCCAGCAGCACCCCAGTTTCCAGGTGTCCCCATGCCCCTCTCATCAGCACCCCAGTTCCCATGTGGGCCCCCAGCAGAACCCCAGTTCCCAGGTGCCCCTGTGGCCCCCCCATCAGCACCCCAGTTCCCACGTGTCCCCCCATCAGCCCCCCAGTTCCCAGGTGCCCCTGTGCCCCCCCAGCAGCACCCCAGTTCCCACGTGTCCCCTATCAGCCCCCCAGTTCCCAGGTGCCCCCCATCACCACCCCAGTTCCCAGGTATCCCCATGCCCCCCAGCAGCACGCCAGTTCCCCCTGACCCCAGTTCCCAGGTGCCTCCCAGCAGCCTCCCAGTGCCCCAGTGCCCCACCAGCAGCACCCCAGTTCCCAGGTGTCCCCATGCCCCCCAGCAGCATCCCAGTTCCCACAGGTCCTCCATCAGCCCCCCAGTTCCCAGGTGCCCCTGTGCCCCCCCAGCAGCACCCCAGTTCCCCCTGACCCCAGTTCCCAGGTGCCCCCCAGCAGCCCCCTGGTGCCCCCTAGCAGCCCCCCAGTGCCCCCCAGCAGGTCCCAGTGCCCCCCAGCTCACCCTGGAAGTACTTCCCGCAGACCAGGCAGGCGTAGACGTTGATGTGGGAGAGGGAGATGGAGCAGAGCTTCTCAAAGTCGAAATCCAGGACGCTCCTGGGAGGGGACGGGGCTGCTGCAGGCCGGGGGGAGCCCCTGGGGACAGGGAGCCCCCGGGGCACCCCAGAAGGGGCCCCTCCCCCCTCCAGCCCCCCACTCACTTGTTGATGGTGTCCAGGTAGGGGCAGTGCCGGCTGCGCTGGTCCTCGGGGTCGAAGCGGCCGTAGCGCACTGGGGGGTGAGGGGGGTGAGAGGCACCGCCACAGCCCAGCACCACCCCGGGCTGGGACCGGGACTGGGACCGGGAGTGCGGGACTGGGACCGGGACTGGGACTGGAACCGGGACTGGGACTGGGAGTGTGACTGGGAGTGTGGGACTGGGACTGGGAGTGGGACTGGGACCGGGAGTGCGGGACTGGGACTGGGAGTGGGACTGGGAGTGTGGGACTGGGACTGGGAGTGGGACTGGGACCGGGAGTGTGGGACTGGGACTGGGAGTGGGACTGGGAGTGTGGGACTGGGACTGGGAGTGGGACTGGGACCGGGAGTGCGGGACTGGGACTGGGAGTGGGAGTGTGGGACTGGGACTGGGAGTGGGACTGGGAGTGTGGGACTGGGACTGGGAGTGGGACTGGGACCGGGAGTGCGGGACTGGGACTGGGAGTGTGGGACTGGGACTGGGAGTGGGACTGGGAGTGTGGGACTGGGACTGGGAGTGGGACTGGGAGTGCAGGACTGGAACTGGAACCGGGACTGGGACTGGAACCGGGACTGGGACCGGGAGTGTGGGACTGGAACCGGGACTGGGACTGTGGGACTGGGACTGGAACCGGGACTGGGACCGGGAGTGCGGGACTGGGACTGGAACCGGGACTGGGACCGGGAGTGCAGGACTAAGACCGGGAGTGTGGGACTGGGACTGGGACCGGGAGTGCAGGACTGGGACTGTGGGACTGGGACTGGAACCGGGACTGGGAGTGTGGGACCGGGACCGGAACCGGGACTGGGACCGGGAGTGCGGGACTGGGAGCGGGGGGGGGGGGGGGGGGAGGCGGGGGGAGAGGGGTGCTGGGACCGGGACTGGAACCAGGAGTGTGGGACTGGAACTGGGACCAGGGGTGGGACCGGGAGTGGGAGCAGGGGGGAGCGGGCTGGGAGCGGGAGGGGGGTCGGGGGCGGGTTGGGACCGGGAGTGGCACCGGGGTGCGGCCCGGGGACCGGGCGTGCGGGGGGGGTGGAACGGGGGGTCTGTGGGGCCACACCGGGATGTGCGGGGGGTCACCGGGCTGCCCCTGGGTGCTGGGGCGGGCGGGAGGCCCGGTCCCTGCCCCCTCCCCCCTCCGGTTCCACCCCTGTGCTCCCGGTCCCAGCACCCCCCTCCCACTCTGGTCCCAGTCCCGGACTCCTGGTCCCACTCCCAGTCCCACTCCCGGTCCCAGCACCGCTCTCCCCACCCCGGTCCCAGCCCTCTCCTCCGGTCCCAGTCCCGGACTCCCGGTCCCAACACCCCCCTCCCACCCCGGTTCCAGGCCCGGACTCCTGGTCCCAGCAGCCCCTCCGGTCCCAGCCCCCTCCTCTGGTCCTACTCCCGGTCCCAGTACACCCCTCCCCCAGTCCCAGTCCCGGACTCACGGTCCCAGTCCCGGTCCCAGCACCCCTCTCCCCCCACCCCGGTCCCAGTCCCGCACTCCCGGTCCCAGCTGCCCCTCCCCCGGTCCCAGCCCCACAGTCCCGGTCCCAGCCCGCCCCCGGTTGCACCCCCCGCACTCCCGGTGCCGCTCCCGGTCCTCACCGGTGGGCTCGGGCTCAGGGTCGGAGTCTCCATCGGGCTCCCGCTCCCGCTTGCCCCGCAGCGGGCCGGTGCCGGGCCCGGAGCCGCTGCCGGCGGCCGGGTCCCGCCTGAGGCGGGCGGGATCTGCCGGGAGCGGCAGGGCCGGAGCCGCCTCCCGCCGCCCGCGCTCCCGCTCCGCCTCCCGCCGGCCCCGGGACCGCTCCGCATCCCCGTCCCGGCGGCTCCGCGACGAGCCCCGCGATGAGGAGGAGGAGGAGGAGCCGCCGCCGCCGCCCGAGCCCCGCGGGGCCGCCCGGGCCTCCCGCTCCCGCTTCCCGCGGCTCGACATCCCCCCCCGCACTGCGCAGGCGCGGCGGCCGCAGTGCGCAGACGCGGAGGCGGCAGTGCGCAGGCGCGGAGCAAGGGGCGTGGCCAAAGCCCCGTGTAGCGTCTGACCGAGGCTTTTCTGCGCATGCGCCTCAGCCCCACCGCCAGTCCCGGCGCCGCACGCTCCTCACTGCGCATGTGCGAGGCACCCCGGCACGGCAGCGCCTCTTCTGCGCATGCGCGGCAGCCCCACAGCCAGTCCCAGCGCCGTACGCTACTTACTGCGCATGTGCGAGGCACCCCGGCACGGCAGCGCCTCTTCTGCGCATGCGCCGCAGCCCCGCCGCACGCTCCTTACTGCGCATGTGCGAGGCACCCCGACACGGCACCGCCTCTTCTGCGCATGCGCGGTGCCGCGGCCGCCGGCGGGGCATTTAAAGGGACCGCGCCCCGTTAACGGCGGGGAGGTGCCGTTGCGGTTTCTCCTCCTCTTCCCCGCAGCCCGGTCCCGGTTGATGGAGTCGACCGCGGGCTGGCGCTGCCGGCCGGGTGGGCGGCTTGATATGAGCCACGGCTTCGTGCGGCACATCCGCCGCAACCAGCTGGCCAGGTACCGGTACCGGTACCGGCGGGACCCGCACCCAGCCCGGGGACTCGGGAGCTTCGCGATGTCCCCGGTGACCCCCGGTGTGTGTGTCCCGGTGCAGGGACGCCTACGAGCGGGCGGTGCGGCAGGCGCGGGGCCGGGCCCGGGGCCGCCTCACCCCCGGTACCCCCCGGCCCCGCCGCCCCGACCAGCAGGTGTACCGGCCCCGGCGGCCCGGTGAGCGGCGGCACCGCGGGGCTGGGGGAGGGGGACACCGGCCGAGCGGGAGGCGGGGGGGGGCACCGGGGGGGCGGGGATAGAGCGGGGGTGAGGGCAGCTCGGGGTGGGCACCCTGGGGGGGGGGACGACACAGGGAGGGGCTGGGGGGGATGGGGGCAGCCTGGGGTGGGGGGGAGCATGGGGGGAGCCTGGGGGACACCTGGGGATGGGCTGGGGGGGGTGGGAGCACCTGTGAGGGGGACTCGGGGAGGGATGTGGACACCCCAGGGTGGGGGGAGCATGGGGGGAGCATGGGGGGCACCCGGGGGTGGGCTGGGGGGGGAACACCCCGTGGGGGGGACATGGGGAGGGATGGAGATAGCCCGGGGTGGGGGGAGCATGGGGGGCACCTGGGGATGGGCTGGGGGGGGTGGGAGCACCTGTGGGGGGGACTCGGGGAGGGATGGGGACACCCTGGGGTAGGGGGAGCACCTGGGGGTGGGCTGGGGGTGGGGGGAGCACCGGTGGGGGGGTTATGGGGAGGGATGGGGGCATCCTGCGGTGGGGGGAGCATGGGGGGGACACGGGGTGGGCTGGGGGCGGGGGGAGCACCCCGTGGGGGGGACACGGGGAGGGGTGGGGGCACCCTGGGGTGGGGGGAGCATGGGGGGCACCTGGGGTGGGCTAGGGTGGGGACACAACACCGCTGGGGGGGACACACGGGGGGTAGGGGGAGTATGGGGAGCACCTGGGGGTGGGCTGGGGGCACCCTGGGGTGGGGGGAGCATGGGGAGCACCTGGGGGTGGGCTGGGGGCGGGGGGAGCACCCGTGGGGGGGACACGGAGAGGGATGGGGACACCCTGGGGTGGAGGGAGCATGGGGAGCACCCGAGGGTGGGCTGGGGTGGGGGGAGCACCCCGTGGAGGGGGGCATGGGGAGGGATGGGGACACCCTGGGGTGGGGGGAGCATGGGGAGCACCCGAGGGTGGGCTGGGGGGGGGGGAGCACCCGGTGGAGGGGAACATGGGGAGGGATGAGGTGAGCATGGAGAGCACCCAGGGTGGGGACACGACACCCCTGGGGGGGACACGGGGAGGGATGGGGGCACCCTGGGGTGGGGGGAGCATGGGGGGCACCTGGGGGTGGGCTGGGGGGGGGTGACACGGGGCAGGGAGAGCACCCGTGGGGTGACAGGGGGAGGGATGGGAGGAGCATGGGGGGCACCCAGGGGTGGGCTGGTGGGATGGGAGCACCCGTGGGGGGACATGGGGAGGGATGGGGGTGGGGGGAGCACCCCGTGGAGGGGGGCATGGGGAGGGATGGGGGCGCCCTGGGGTGGGGGGAGCATGGGGGGCACCCGGGGGTGGGCTGGGGACACCCCCCCCCCTCCATGAGGGGGCCACAGGGAGGGTCCTGGTGCAGCGCTGGGTGGGCCGGGCTGAAGGGGGTGGTGGTGGAGCACCCAAAGGTGGACGGGGTGGGGGGGGCACCAGCAGCCCCCTGAGGGTGCAGGTGCTGCAGGGGGTGCAGGGGGAGACTCCAGCCCAGGTCCCCCCCCCGGTGACACCCGTGGGCCCCGGCTGTTCTGCCTGGAGTACGAGGGGGACGACGGGCGCGTCACCACTGTCATCGTGCACCAGGTGGGGACACCCCCCCCCCATCCCTAGGAGAGCACCCATGGGTGCTGGGACACCCCTGGGTGACAGCTGGGGCCCACAGGGTGACAGCGCCGAGGAGGTGACGCAGCGGGTGTGCGCCCGGAGCCCGCTGGAGCCCCCCCTGCGCCGGGCCCTCTGCCAGCGCGTGCAGGACGAGCTCAGCAAGCGCCGGGGGACGGGGTGACACCCATGGACACCCACACCCCCCCTCCACCTCCTCTCCCCTCCCCCAGGGATGGGGTCACCCTGGCTGGGTGCTGCTGGGGGGAATAAAGGTGCTGGTGGTGTTTGGGAAACTGAGGCACGGTGGAGGAGGGGCCCTGTTGGGTCACTGTGGGTGCCCCCTCCTTGCTCAGGGATGATGGGTGCCATGTCATACCCCCCCCCCCCACCACCCAGGTGCCATTGTGTCCCCAAGGTTCCCTCCCAGCCCTATTTGGGTGGCAGTGGCACCCTAAAAACCAGCCTGGGGATGGGTGGGGTGTCACTCGTGGCAGTTTGTTATTGTAGGGTGTCCCCAACGTCCCCCCGGAGCCCTGTGGGTGGCTGGTGGTGTTTGGGAAACTGAGGCACGGTGGAGGTTGGGTCACTGTGGGTGCCCCCTCCTTGCTCAGTGATGATGGGTGCCATGTCATACCCCCACCACCACCACCCAGGTTCCCTCCCAGCCCTATTTGGGTGACAGTGGCACCCTAAAAAACCAGCCTGGGGTGGGGGATGGGGGGTCATTCGTGGCAGTTTGTTATTGTAGGGTGTCCCCAACGTCCCCCCCGGAGCCCCGTGGGTGGCTGGTGGTGTTTGGGAAACTGAGGCACGGTGGAGGATGAGTCACTGTGGGTGCCCCCCCATTGCTCAGTGATGATGGGTGCCATGTCATACCACCCAGGTTCCCTCCCAGCCCTATTTGGGTGGCACTGACACCCTAAAAAACCAGCCTGGGGAGGGGGATGGGTGTCATTTGTGGCAGTTTGTTATTGTAGGGTGTCCCCAACGTCCCCCCGGAGCCCCGTGGGTGGCAGTGTCTGGCTCTTGGTCCCAGCAGGGGCCTGTGGGACGGTGACAGCGATGGTGACAACAGCCGGTGGTGCCCGTGGCAGCCAGAGCACCAGGCCCACAGCCAGGAGGAGGAGGAGGAGGAGGAGGAGGGCGGCCAGGCCCATGGCCGCCATGCGCCAGCGCCGGTGTCCCCGGTGTTCCTGCCGCGCCACGGCCCGCGTGCTGCGCGCGAAGGCCTCGCCCTGGGGACACACGGGGGGCTGGAGGCTGAGGGGGCTGGGGGGAGACACCCCCTGCCCCCAGCTCAGGGGCCCTACGGCCTCTCCCGGCTGCACCCCCCGGCTACGTGGCCTGCAGCGTGGCCCACGGGCTGTATGTCCCCATAGCGTGTCCCTATAGCGTGTCCCACAGGGTATATATCCCCATAGCGTGTCCCTATAGCGTGTCCCCCAGGCTATATGTCCCTATAGCATGTCCTCCAGGCTATGTGTCCCTATAGCATGTCCCCATAGCGTGCCCCTATAACGTGTCCCTATAGCATGTCCTCCAGGCTATGTCCCCATAGCGTGTCTCTATAGTGTGTACTCAAGGCTAGATGTCCTTATAGCATGTCCTCCAGGCTATATGTCACCTATAGCATGTCCTCCAGGCTATATGTTCCCATAGTGTGTCCCTATAGCATGTCCTCCAGGCTATGTGTCCCTATAGCATGTCCCTATAGTGTGTACTCAAGGCTAGATGTCCCTATAGCATGTACCCTAGGCTATATGTCCCCATAGCATGTCCCTATAGCATGTCCCACAGGTTATATGTCCCTATAGCATGTCCCCCAGGCTATATGTCCCTATAGTACGTCCTTCAGGCTATATGTCCCTATAGCATGTCCCCCCCAGGCTATATGTCCCCATAGTGTGTCCCCATAGCATGTTCTCCAGGCTATATGTCCCCATAGCATGTCCCCTGTGGGCTATATGTCCCTATAGTGTATCCCCAAGGCTTTATGTCCCCACAGTGTGTCCCCTGTGGGCTACATGTCCCTATAGCGTGTCCCCCTGGGCTTAGCATGTCCCCCAGGCTATATGTGCCCATAGCGTGTCCCTCTGGGCTATACATCCCCATACCATGTCCCCCTGGGCTATATGTCCCCATAGCGTGTTCCCTGTGGGCTATATGTCCCTATAGCATATCCCCAAGGCTATATGTCCCCCTAGCGTGTCCCCTGGTCTGTATGTCCCCATAGCGTGTCCCCCTGGGTTATACGTACCCATTGTGTGTCCCTCTGGGCATAGCATGTCCCCCAGGCTATATGTCCCCATAGTGTGTCCCTATAGCATGTCCTCCAGGCTGTATGTCCCCATAGCATGTCCCTATAGCATGTCCCCCAGGCTGTATGTCCCCATAGCGTGTCCCTATAGTGTGTACTACAGGCTATATATTTCTATAGTGTGTCCTCCAGGCTATATGTCCCCATAGCATGTCCCTATAGCATGTCCTCCAGGCTATGTCCCCATAGCGTGTCTCTATAGTGTGTACTCGAGGCTAGATGTCCCTATAGCATGTCCACCAGGCTATGTGTCCCTATAGCATGTCCTCCAGGCTATATGTTCCCACAGTGTGTCCCTATAGCATGTCCTCCAGGCTATGTCCCCATAGCGTGTCTCTATAGTGTGTACTCGAGGCTAGATGTCCCTATAGCATGTCCACCAGGCTATGTGTCCCTATAGCATGTCCTCCAGGCTATATGTTCCCACAGTGTGTCCCTATAGCATGTCCTCCAGGCTATATGTTCCCACAGTGTGTCCCTATAGCAAGTCCTCCAGGCTATGTCCCCATAGCATGTCCCTATAGCATGTCCCACAGGTTATATGTCCCTATAGCATGTCCCCCCCAGGCTATATGTCCCCATAGTGTGTCCCTATAGCGTGTCCTCCAGGCTATATGTCCCCATAGCATGTCCCCTGTGGGCTATATGTCCCTATAGTGTATCCCCAAGGCTATATGTCCCCATAGTGTGTCCCCCGGTCTGTATGTCCCCACAGTGTGTCCCCTGTGGGCTACATGTCCCTATAGCGTGTCCCCCTGGGCTTAGCATGTCCCCCAGGCTATATGTGCCCATAGCGTGTCCCTCTGGGCTATACATCCCCATACCATGTCCCCCTGGGCTATATGTCCCCATAGCATGTCCCCATAGCGTGTTCCCTGTGGGCTATACATCCCTATAGCATATCCCCAAGGCTATATGTCCCCATAGCGTGTCCCCCTGGGTTATACGTACCCATTGTGTGTCCCTCTGGGCATAGCATGTCCCCCAGGCTATATGTGCCCATAGCGTGTCTCCTCTGGGCTATACACCGTCCCCCCCCCACAGCCGTGCCCCCAGCCATGCCCCCCCCAGCTGTGTGTCCCCCCCAGCCATGCCCCCCCCAGCCGTGCCCCCAGCCGTGCCCCCAGCCATGCCCCCCCCAGCTGTGTGTCCCCCCCAGCCGTGCCCCCCCAGCCGTGCCCCCCCCGTGCGCACCATGCAGCGCAGCTCCTGTGCTCGCGCCTGCAGCTGGCTCAGCCGCTCCTCCCGCTCCAGCGCCCGCGCCACGTTCTGGGTCATCAGCTCGGCCACCTCCTCCGCCTGGCGCTGGCACTGCGCCAGCCCCGCCTGGGGGGGATGGGATGGGATGGGATGGGGGGACAGGGGATGGGATGGGGGATGGGATGGGGGGACAGGGGATGGGATGGGGACAGGGGATGGGGGGACAGGGGATGGGATGGGGGGACAGGGGATGGGATGGGGGATGGGACAGGGATGGGATGGGGACAGGGGATGGGACAGGGGACGGGACAGGGGATGGGACAGGGGACGGGGGGGGGGGACAGGGGATGGGATGGGGACAGGGGATGGGGCGATGGGACAGGGGATGGGGGACAGAGGACACAGGGATGGGGGGATGTGGGGTGGTATAGGACACGGGGATGGAGGGACAGGGGGACAGAGGGATGGGGAGGTGTGGGACAGGGATGGGGGTATGGGAGGGACACGGGGATGGGGGGACAGGGGATGGGACAGGGGATGGGACAGGGGGATGGGGGACGGGGACACAGGGATGGGGGGATGAGGGGACACGGGAATGGGACAGAGGGATGGGACAGGGGGATGAGGGGACACGGGAATGGGACAGAGGGATGGGACAGAGGGATGGGGGACACGAGGATGGGGGGACAGGGGACACAGCAATGGGGGACAGGGACAGAGGGATGGGGGGTATGTGGGACAGGGGATGGGGGGGACAGGGATGGGACGAGGGATGGGGGACAGGGATGGGACAGGGGATGGGACAGGGGGACAGGGGACACGGGGATGGGGGACAGGGGATGGGGGACAGGGGATTGGGGGACAGGGATGGGGGACAGGGATGGGATGGGGGGATGGGACAGGGGATGGGGGGACATGGGGATGGGGGACACGGGGATGGGACAGGGGATGGGGGACAGGGGATGGGATGGGGGACAGGGGATGGGGGACAGGGGACGGGGGGGACCAGGGGATGGGGGACAGGGATGGGGGACAGGGGATGGGACAGAGAGATGGGGGACGGGACACAGGGATGGAGGGATGTGGGGTGGTATGTGACACAGGGATGGAGGGACAGGGGGACAGAGGGATGGGAGGGTGGGACACAGGGATGGGGAGATGTGGGACAGGGTATGGGGGGACGGGGGGACACGGGGAGGGGGGGGACACGGGGATGGGGGGGACACGGGGATGGGACAGCGGGATGGGGGACAGGGGACACAGGGATGGAGGGACAGGGATGGGACAGAGGGATGGGAGGTATGTGGGACAGGGGGACACGGGGATGGGGGGACACGGGGATGGGGGGATGTGGGGTGGTATAGGACACGGAGATGGAGGGACAGGGGGACAGAGGGATGTGGGACAGGGGGGACAGGGATGGGGGGACAGGGATGGGGGGTATGTGGGGGACAGGGATGGGGGGACGGGGATGGGACAGAGGGATGTGGGACAGGGGGATGGGGGGACAGGGGGACACGGGGATGGGGGACAGGGGATGGGGGGACATGGGGATGGGACACAGGGACGGGGGGACAGGGGACACAGGGATGGGGGACAGGGGATGGGACAGAGGGATGTGGGACAGGGGGACACAGGGATGGGGGGACAGGGGGACAGAGGGGGGTGGGACACGGAGATGGGGAGGTGTGGGACGGGGGATGGGACGGGGGGACAGAGGGATGTGGGACAGGGGGACACAGGGATGAGGAGTGTGGGACACAGGGATGGGGGGGACACAAGGATGGGGGGACATGGGGATGGGGGGACAGGGGGGCACAGGGATGGGGGGACAGTGGATGGGGGGACAGAGGGATGGGGGGGACAGGGGACACAGGGATGGGGGGACAGGGGATGGGAGGACATGGGGATGGGGGGACATGGGGATGGGAGGACAGGGGGACAGAGGGATGGGGGACAGGGGGACACAGTGATGGGGGCAGGGGGACAGAGAGATGGGGGAACATGGGGACAGAGGGATGGGGGAACATGGGGACAGAGGGACAGGGGGACAGAGGGATGGGACACAGGGATGGGGGGACAGGGGACAGAGGAATGGGGGGATGTGGGGTGGGACGGGACACAGGGATGGGGGACAGAGGGATGTGGGGGTGGGACACAGAGATGGGGGGGTGTGGGACGGGGGGACAGGGGACACAGGGGTGGGGGATGTGGGGGGTGTGGGACACAGGGATGGGGGGACAGAGGGATGGGAGGGTGGGACACAGGGATGGGACAGAGGGAAGGGGGGACATGGGGGTGTGTGGGACACAGGGATGGGCGGACAGGGGGACAGAGGGTGGACAGAGGGATTGGGGGGGAGGTGGGACACGGAGGGGACACAGGGATGGGGTGGTGGGGGACAGGGACAGGAGGGCAGGGGGACGTGTGGGACACAGGGATGGGGGGATGTGGGACGGGGAGAGGGGTGTGTGTGACACAGGGAGGGGGGACAGAGGGGGTGTGGGACACAGGGATGTGGGGACAGGGGACACAGGGATGTGGGGACAGGGGACACAGGGATGTGGGATGGGGGGGGTGTGGGACACAATGAGGGAGGACAGGGGACACAGGAAGGGGGGACAAGGGACACAGGGATGGGGGACATGGCAACATGGGGGACACAGGGCCATGGGACTTGGGGACATGGAGACAAGGCCATGGGGACACTGGGGCCTTTGGGGACACTGGGACCCCCAGGGGACCCCCCAGGGAAGGGGCCCCACGGGGGCTCGTGGGGCCAAAGGCACCGTGAGGAGGGGACGGGGGGGCACAGGGAGGGGGGTGCAGGGGGACTGTGGGGGGGTGAGGAGGGGACAGCAGGGACACGGGGCTCAGGGGACGAGGTGGCACAGGAGGGGGGGCCCGTGGGGACACGGGCCCGGGGAGGGGCTGGGACACGGGGGCACCGGCACCGCGAGGGAGGGGGCCCCCGGGGCACCGGGAGAGGGGGCACCCGGGGATCCGGGGACCCGGGCGATGGGGCTCCAGGGGCACCGGGAGAGGGGGCTCCCGGGGCACCGTAAGGAGGGGGCTCCCGGGGCACTGGTACCGTGAGGAGGGGGCTCCCGGGGCTCCGGCACCGCGGGGGGTCCCGGCTCCGCGGGGGGGTCCCGTCTGTCTGTCCCACCCTCCCGGTTAAGGTCCCGGTTCCCCCTCCCCCACCCCGTCCCGGGAAGCGAAAGCGAAAGAGGCGGCGGCGGCGCCCCCGGTGCTCACCATGGCCCCGCGGTGCCGGTACCGGGCTCGGTGCCCGGGTGGTGCCGGGACCGGAGCGCCCGTCCCGGTCCCCGTCCCGTCCCGGTCACCAGCGGCCGCCCTCAGGGAGGGACCGGCACCGCCCCCCATCCCCCCACCCCCCCGGGGTCACACACCGGGACCGTGGGACCCCCTCCCCCGGCCCCCCCCCGAGCCCCCGGGGGGGGTGTCGCCAGAATCCCCCGGGGGTGGGACGTGGGACCCCCCCCCCCCTCCCCGGACACCTGCAGCCTCGCAGCCCTGGGTCCCCCCCAACCCTGGGGTCCTGCAGCCCCCCCAGATGAGGGGTCCCCCGACACCCCCCCCACACTTTTAGGTCCCCCCAGCCGTGGGTCCCCAAAGACCCCCCTGTTCCTACAGCCCCCCCAGATGGGGGGTGCCCCCTCTGTGACGCCCCCCCCCCATGTTCCACTTGGACCCTCCCTGTCCCCGCAGCCCCCCAAATACAGGTGCCCCCCCCAGATACAGCTGTGTCCCCCACAGCCCCTCTCCATCCCCGGGACCCCCATGTACCCCCCTGTACCCCCCCCCATACCTCCCCATTACCCCTCCCAGTCCCTCAGGGTGGCAGTGCCACCAACACTGTGCCCTTTGTCCCCTGGCACCAGCCGCCTGCCTGGCACCACTGCCCCCCCCTCCCCCAGCACCCCCCCTCCCCCAGCACCCCACCCCACCCAGCCCAGCACCCCCAACCCCCAGCACCCCCCTCCCCCAGCACCCCCCATACCCAGCCCAGCACCCCCTCCCAACCCCAGCACCCCCCTCCCCCAGCACCCCCCTCCCCCCAGCACCCCCCTCCCCCAGCACCCCCCATACCCAGCCCAGCACCCCCTCCCAACCCCAGCACCCCCAACCCCCAGCACCCCCCCTCCCCCAGCACCCCACCCCACCCAGCCCAGCACCCCCTCCCAACCCCAGCACCCCCCCCTCCCCCAGCACCCCCCTCCCCCAGCAAACCCCCCCAGCCCAGCACCCCCCTCCCCTAGCACCCCCCCCCCACCCAGCCCAGCACCCACCCCCCCCAGCACCCCCCCCCACCCAGCCCAGCACCCCCGTCCCCCAGCACCCCGCTCCTTCCCCAGCGCCCTCCCCCACCCAGCCCAGCACCCCCTCCTTCCCCAGCACCCCTCCCACCCAGCCCAGCACCCCCCACCCCCAGCACCCCTCCCTCCCCCAGCACCTCCACCCCACCCAGCACCACCCCCCCCAGCACCCCTCCCACCCAGCCCAGCACCCCCCACCCCCAGCACCCCTCCCTCCCCCAGCAACCCCCCCCACCCAGCCCAGCACCCCCGCCTTCCCCAGCACCCCCCCTCCCCCAGCACCCCCCCTTCCCCTAGCACCCCCCACACCCAGCCCAGCACCCCCCCTCCCCCATGGGGGGGGGTGCCCCCCCTCCCCAAACACACACCAGCCCCATACTGCTCGTCATCGCTGTATTGGGGGGGGGGGAGAGGGGGGGTGTCGGGGGGGTGTCAGGTGGGGGATGGTGCCGGTGGCCAGGAGGATGATGAGGATGAGGATGATGATGCCCACGAGGCCGAGGATGACGAGCAGCTTGACGTTCTTCCACCAGTACCGCCGGGCCATCTTCTGCGACGTCGTCTTGAAGTGCTCTGACTGCAGGGGGGGTGTGCTCAGGGGGGGCACGAGGACACCCCCTGCCACTGCACCCCGTAGGTATGGACCCCATATACCCCACCCAAACACCCCCCGGGCACCCTGGGCACCCCTACTCACCACCCGCTGGGACCTCCAGGATGCCCAGGGCCACCCTGCGGATACCCTGCTGCCCCCCACCCCGGGGGGCACCCACCATCCCCCTGAGCCCTGGAGCCCCCTCAGGGACCCCATTCACCCTCAGGGTGCCCCCATGTCTCCTCTAGGGTCCATCCCCAGGTGCCCTGTGCCACCGCCGCGGTGCCACCCCCACCCGCCGCGGTGCCACCCCCACCCACCGCGGATACCCCGCTGCCCCCCGCACCGTGGCCTCCAGGTCCTGGCTCTTGCTGTGGAGCTGCTCCAGGTTCTCCCCCCCGCGCCAGGATCCGCTCCACGTTCTGGGTCATGATGGTTTTGACACCTTCCACCTCCTGCTGCAGCGTCCGCACGCGCCCGCCGCCCGCGTCGCTGCCCACGTCGCTGCCCACCGCGCTGCCCGCCATGCTGCCCGCCTGCCAGCGTGGGGTGGACGTCAGGGTGGGCAGCTGGTGGTAACCCCAGCACCCCATAGGCACCCCAAGCACCCTGTATGATGGCCAGGCAACCCCAGCATCCCATAGGCACCCCAAGCACTCTATATGATGGCCAGGCAACCTCAGCATCCCATAGGCACCCCAAGCACCCTATATGATGGCCAGGCAACCCCACCATCCCACTGGCACCCCAAGCACCCTATATGATGGCCAGGCAACCTCAGTATCCCATACGTACCCCAAGCACCCTTTATGATGGCCAGGCAACCCCAGAACCCCATAGGCACCCAAGCACCCCCCCCGTGTACACCCCCATGGGACCATGCAGGTCCCCCAAGCACACCCAGCACCCAACAAGCACCCCCAGGACACCCCAGTGCCACCCCACAGGCACACCAGATGGTCCATATGAACCCTGGGCACCCTATAGGCACCGTATAGGCACGCCAAAGCCACCCTGTGTCTACCCCAAGCACCTGCTGAACTTCCCATGGGGCCCCATGGCACTTCCCAGGCACCCTATAGGCACCCTATAGGCACCCTGAGCACCCGCCAAGCTCCCTATAGGCACCCTGAGCACCTGGAAGCACTCCCTATAGGCACCCTGGGAACTCCTCACAGCCACCCCCAGGGCACCCCACTGGCACCCCCAGCACCCCTATAGCCTCCCCAACCCCCCCGACCTCCCAATCCCCCTCACCAAACACGCTATAGACACCCTGGGCACCACTCAGCACCCTATGTGCACCCCCTGGGCACCCCATAGACACCCCCCAAACCCCTGAGAGGAGCCCCCAGCACCCTAGAGGCACCCCAAGTACCCCAGATCCCCCCATATGCACCCCCTGAGCACCCCACAGGCTCCTGGGCACTTCCCAGGCGCCCCATAGCGGCCTATAGCACCCCATAGAGCCCCATAGTGCCCCATAGCGGCCTATAGCGCCCCATAGTGGCCTATAGCGCCCCATAGAGCCCCATAGCGCCCCATAGAGCCCCATAGTGCCCCATAGAGCCCCATAGCGGCCTATAGTGCCCCACAGAGCCCCACAGAGCCCCATAGAGCCCCATAGCGCCCCATAGAGCCCCACAGAGCCCCATAGCGCCCCATAGCGCCCCATAGAGCCCCATAGGGGCCTATAGAGCCCCATAGCGCCCCATAGAGCCCCATAGAGCCCCACAGAGCCCCATAGCTCCCCATAGCGCCCCATAGCGCCCCATAGCGCCCCATAGAGCCCCACAGAGCCCCATAGCGCCCCATAGAGCCCCATAGCGCCCCATAGAGCCCCACAGAGCCCCATAGAGCCCCATAGGGGCCTATAGAGCCCCATAGTGCCCCATAGCGCCCCATAGAGCCCCACAGAGCCCCATAGAGCCCCATAGCGCCCCATAGCGCCCCATAGCGCCCCAGCGCCCCCCGGCCCCACCATGGCCGCTCCGCTCCGCTCCCGCCGCGGCCCCTGACCCGCCCCGCTCGGGGCTTCCGGGAGCGGCGGCCCCGGGAGGGGGCGGGGTCAGGGGCGCGAGGGTCCCGGGGAGGGGGGGGGGGTGGGGGTACGGCGGGGTCAGAGGTCGCGGCGGGGGTCAGGGGTGACCGAGGGGTCAGGGGGCGGTGGGGGGTGGGGGGAGGTGGGGGGCAGGTGGGTGCCCCCCCCGCCCCCCCCGCCCCCCCCGCCTGGGCGGTGCCCATTGGCTGCCGCGCCCCGTGACGTGGCGGAGGGGGCGGGGCTGTAGCGATGGCGGCGGCGGCGGGTGAGCAGCGGGGGGACCGGGGGGGGGAACCGGGACCGGGACCGGGACCGGGACAGGGACAGGGACAGGGACAGGGACACCGGGACCGGGAGAGACAGACCGGGGGGACCGGGACCGGGAGAGACCGGGACTGGGAGAGGGAGATCGGGACCGGGACACCGGAACCGGGACACCGGAACCGGGCCTGGGACACCGGGAGAGGGAGAGGGAGACCGGGACCAGAGAGGGAGAGGGACACTGGGACCGGGACCTGGACCGGACTGGGAGACCAGGACCGGGACCGGGAGAGGGAGACCGGGACCGGGACACTGGCACCGGGACACCGGAACCGGGACCGGGACACCGGGACCGGAGAGGGAGACCGAGACCGGGACCGGGAGAGGGACACCGGGACCCGGACCCCGAGACCGGGACTGGGAGACCGGGACCGAAAGAGGGAGAGGGACACTGG
Source organism: Laterallus jamaicensis coturniculus (assembly GCA_022605575.1). Taxonomy (NCBI): domain Eukaryota; kingdom Metazoa; phylum Chordata; class Aves; order Gruiformes; family Rallidae; genus Laterallus; species Laterallus jamaicensis. The sequence continues at coordinate 5,191,243 of JAKCOX010000049.1, read as the reverse complement.
GACCGGGACCAGAGAGGGACACTGGGACCGGGAGACCGGGACCGGGGAGGGAGAGACCAGAGAGGGAGAGCGGGACCGGGACCGGGAGAGGGACACCGGGACCCGGACCCCGAGACCGGGACCGGAGAGGGAGAGAGAGAGAGGACCGGGAGAGGGAGACCGGGACCAGGACCAGGACACCGGGACCGGGAGAGACCGGGACCGGAACACTGGGACCGGAGAGGGAGATCGGGACCGGGACACCGGGACCGGGAGAGACCGGGAGAGTGAGACCGGGAGAGGGAGAGGGAGACCGGGACCCGGACCCCGAGACTGGGGAGACCGGGACCAGGAGAGGGAGACTGGGACCAGAACACCGGGACCGGAGATGGACCGGGAGAGGGAGACCGGGACCGGGAGAGGGGGACCGGGACCGGGACCGGGACCCGGTTCCCCCTGGCTGAGGCCTGTCCCGCCGCAGGCCCAGCACGGCGCAGGCGTCCGGCGCGGGAGGAGGCCCCGGGGGCCCAGCGGGGCGCAGGGTCCCTCCGGCCCTGCCAAGGCTCCCGGTACCGGTACCGGCAGCAGCCTGGCCCGGCGGCTCCTGGGCTTCGAGCTGCGGGACCTGACGCGGTGGCACCGCTTCGTGCGGCTGCTGCACCGGCCCACGGACCCCGCGGCACTCGGGGCCTTCCGGGCCGCCTTCGGTGAGCGGGACCGGGGGGGTGAGACCCCGGTAACCAGGGGGGGTGATAACCCAGTACCGGGGGGGTGGTACCCCGGGACATGGGGGGGGGTGATACCCAGGGACCCGGGGAGGTGAGACCCCGGTACCAGAGGGGAGTGATGCCCAGGGACCCTGGCGGGGGGTGATACCCTGGGACATGGGGAGGTGAGACCCAGGGACCCCCGGGGGGGTGAGACCCCGGTACCAGAGGGGAGTGATGCCCAGGGACCCAGGGGGGGTGATACCCCAGAACATGGGGGGGGTCATACCCTGGGACCCGGGAGGGGTGATACCCAGGGACCCCGGGGGGGTGATACCCCAGAACATGGGGGGGTGATAACCCGGAACCCCGGGGGGGGTGATACCCCGGTACCAGGGAGGGATGATACCCCAGGACATGGGGGGGGTGTGATACCTCAGGATCTGGGGGGTGGGTGATACCCCGGTACCAGGGGGAGTTATTACCTGGTAACCGGGGGGGGTGATACCCCGGGGACCAGGGGGGAGTGATGCCCAGGGACCCGGGGGGGTGATACCATGGGAGCAGGGGGGGGTGATTCCCTGGGACCCGGGGGGGTGGTACCCCGGACATGGCAGGGGTGATGCCCTGGAACCCGGAGGGGTGATACCCAGGGACCCGGGGGTGGGGTGATACCCTGATACCGAGGGGGGTGATACCCCAGGACACAGGGGGGTTATAACCTGGTAGCCGGGGGGGGTGATACCCAGGGAGCCAGGGGGGGGTGATACCCCTGTACCGGGGGGGGTGATACCCTGGGACACTGGGGGGTAATAACCCGGGACATGGGGGGGTTATAACCCGGTAACTGGGGGGGGGTGATACCCCTGGGACCAGGGGGTTATACCCTGGTAACCCAGGGGGGTGATACCCAGGGACCTGGGGGGCGTCCAGGGTTGGGGGGGGGAACCCCGGGGTGGGGGGGGGCACTTGGGTTGGGGGGTACCTAGGGAGGGGAGGGGGCACCCTGATTTGGGGGACACTCTGGGGAGGGAGCACCCAGTTGGGTAGGGGGGGCACCCAAGGGAGGGGGCACCCCGGGTTGGGGGGGGCACCCCGGGAAGGGGAGGGGGCACCTTGATTTGGGGGACACTCTGGGGACAGAGCACCCAGTTTGACAGGGGGGTCACCCAAGGGGGGGCACCCCGGGTTGGGGGGCACCCTGGAGTTGGGGGGCACCTAGGGAGGGGAGGGGGCACCCTGATTTGGGGGACACTGTGGGGAGGGAGCACCCAGTTGGGCGGGGGGGGGCACCCAAGGGATGGGGCAGCCCGGGTTGGGTTGGGGGCACCCCGGGTTGGGATTGGGGGGGCACCCCGGGTTGGGGTTGGGGGGGGCACCCCGGTTGGGGGCGGGGGGGCGCAGCCGCTGGGGCCAGACACGTCAGCGCCCGAGCGAAGGTTCAGGCTGAGGGTCAGTGTCCGGCCGGACACGTGGGTGCTGAGGGGGGGAGGGGGGGGATGGGGGGGGCATGGGGGTGGGAGGGGGGGGGGAGGGGGATGGAGGGGGGAGATGGAGTGGGGGGAATGGGGATGGAGGGGGGGGAGGGGGGGTGGATGGAGATGGGGAGGGGATGGGGATGGAGGTGGAGGGGGTGGAGGGGGGGGTGAGGAGGAGGATGGAGGGGAGGGAGGGGGATGGAGTGGGGGGGAGGGGGATGGGGGGATGGAGATGGAGGGGGGGAGGGGGATGGGGTGGATGGAGGGTGGGGAGGGGGATGGACGAGGGGAGGGGGATGGAGGGAGGAGATGGAGTGTGGGGAATGGGGATGGGGGGGATAGAGATGGGGGGGAGGAGGTTGGGGGGGATGGAGATGGGGGGAGGAAGTTGGGGTGGGGGGAGGAGGTTGGGGGGGGAGAGGGGGGGGAGGATGGAGGGGGTGGAGGGGGGGAGATGGAGTGTGGGGAATGGGCAATGGAGGGGGGGGATAGAGATGGGGGGAGGAGGGGGATGGGGGGGGATGGGGATGGAGGGGTGGGATGGGGATGGAGGTGGGGGGAGGGGGATGGAGGGGGGGATGGGGATGGAGTGGGGGGGGATGGGGTGTCTAAGGGTGGGTCTGGGGTCCTGCAGGGCATTGGGGAATGGGGATAGAGATGGAGGAGGGGGAGGGGGATGGGGGGGGATGAGGGGGGGAGGGAGGTGGGGCGGGGGGGATGGAGATGGAGATGGAGGGGGGATGTAGGGGGTGTTCCCATGTCGCTGACCCCCCCCCTGCCCCAGGGCTGCTGATGGCGCTGGACGTGCCGCAGGAGCGGGGCCTGGGGCACCTGGACCAGCGGTTCCTGGACGGGCTGGAGGTGTGTCGCTTCCCGCTGCTGCCCTTCCTGCGGCCCCTGCCCCTCGACTGGATGTACCTGCTCTACGCGCTCATGGGCACGGGTACGGGGCGGGATGGGGGGGCGGGATGGGATGGGATGGGATGGGGATGGGAGTGGGACTGGACATGGGATGGGGACTGGGATGGGGATGGGAAGGGCACTGGGATGGGGACTGGGATGGGGATGGGAGTGGGACATGGGATGGGGACTGGGATGGCGATGGGAAGGGCACTGGGATGGGGACTGGGATGGGGATGGGAGTGGGACTGGGACACAGGATGGGGACTGGGACATGGATGGGAATGGGAATGGGACATGGGATGGGGACTGGGATGGGGACTGGGATGGGGATGGGAGTGGGACACAGGATGGGGACTGGGATGGGGATGGGAGTGGTACTGGGACATGGGATGGGGATGGGAGTGGGACTGGGACACGGGATGGGGACTGGGATGGGGATGGGAGTGGCACTGGGACACGGGGTGGGGACTGGGATGGGGATGGGTAGTGGGGGCACCTGTCTCTGGGATGGGAACAACAGCGGGGACAGGGGGTGGCCCTGGGACACGGGATGGGGACTGGGATGGGGATGTGACTGGGATGGAGTGGTACTGGGACATGGGATGGGGACTGGGGGCAGGAGGGGAATGGGGGGATGGGGGATGATGGGGCCAGGCAGTGGGGGGGGGGGGCCCGATCTCTGGGACAGGAACTGTGGTGGGGACTGGGGGTGGCACTGGGATGGGGATTGGGAGAGAGGAGGGGAACTGGGAGGGAGAGGCTGGGGCTGGGAAGGAATTGGGAGGAGGATGAGGACAGGGATGGGGCTGGGAAGGGGATTGGGAAGAGGATGGGGCTGGGAAGGGGATTGGGAGGAGGATGGGAACAGGGATGGGAAGGGGATTGGGAGGAGGATGGGAATGGGAAGGGGATTGGGAAGAGGATGGGGACAGGGATGGGAAAGGGATTGGGAGGAGGATGGGAATGGGAAGGGAATTGGGAGGAGGATGGGAATGGGAAGGAATTGGGAGGAGGATGGGAATGGGAAGGGAATTGGGAAGAGGATGGGAATGGGAAGGGGATTGGAAGAGGATGGGGACAGGGATGGGAAGGGGATTGGGAGGAGGATGGGAACAGGGATGGGAAGGGATTGGGAGGAGGATGGGAATGGGAAGGGGATTGGGAAGAGGATGGGAATGGGGAAGGGGATTGGGAGGAGGATGAGAATGGGAAGGGAATTGGGAGGAGGATGGGGACAGGGATGGGAATTGGGAGGAGGATGGGAACAGGGATGGGAAGGGGATTGGGAAGAGGATGGGGACAGGGATGGGAATTGGGAGGAGGATGGGGATGGGAAGGGAATTGGGGAGGAGGATGGGAACAGGGATGGGAAGGGAATTGGGAAGAGGATGGGGATGGGAAGGGAATTAGGAGGAGGATGGAAATGGGAAGGGGATTGGGAGGAGGATGGGAACGGGGATGGGAATTGGGAGGAGGATGGGAATGGGGATGGGAAGGGGATTGGGAGGAGGATGGGAATGGGAAGGGAATTGGGAGGAGGATGGGGATGGGAAGGGAATTGGGAGGAGGCTGGGGCCAGGGCTGGGCCCTGCTGTGCTGTGCGCAGGGGCGCTGGGTGTCATGCTGGGGTGCTGCTACCGCCTGAGCTGCGCCGCCTTCCTGGGGCCCTACTGGTACCTGCTGCTGCTGGACAAGACCACCTGGAACAACCACTCCTACCTCTACGGGCTGCTGGCCTTCCAGCTGGCGCTGCTGGGCGCCGACCGCTACGGGTGGGCACCGCGCACGGGGCTGGGGGCCGGCAGGGCACTGGGGGGTGTGAGGGGTGTCTGAGGGGTGGGGCTGGGGTCCTGCAGGGCCAGGGGTGGGTTTGGGGTCCTGCAGGGCCATGGGGTGTCTGAGGGGTGGGGCTGGGGTCCTGCAGGGCCATGGGGTGTCTGAGGGGTGGTCTGGGGTCCTGCAGGGTGATGGGGTTTCAGAGGGGTGGGTCTGGGGTCCTGCAGGGTCATGGGGTGGGTCTGGGGTCCTGCAGGGTGATGGGGTGTCTGAGGGGTGTCTGTGGGGTGGGGCTGGGGTCCTAGAGGGTCATGGGGTGGGTCTGGGGTCCTGCAGGGCGATGGGGTGTCTGAGGGGTGAGGCTGGGGTCCTGCAGGGTGATGGGGTGGGGCTGGGGTCCTGCAGGGTGATGGGGTGGGTCTGGGTCCTGCAGGGTGATGGGGTGTCTGAGGGGTGTCTGAGGGGTGGGTCTGGGGTCCTGCAGGGCCATGGGGTGGGTCTGGGGTCCTGCAGGGCCATGGGGTGTCTGAGGGGTGGGTCTGGGGTCCTGCAGGGCCATGGGGTGGGTCAGGGGTCCTGCAGGGTGATGGGGTGGGGCTGGGGTCCTGCAGGGTCATGGGGTGTCTGAGGGGTGGGTCTGGGGTCCTGCAGGGTGACGGGGTGTCTGAGGGGTGGGTCTGGGGTCCTGCAGGGTGATGGGGTGCCCCCATGGCTCTGGGTCCCTTGTGGTACCATGGGGTGGGGTGGGTGGCCCCGTGTCCCCCCATGACACCCATGAGTCCCCATGGGGTGACGGTGGCCTGGTCCCCCCCTTTCCTTGGGGGTCCCCCCCTTCCTTGGGGGTCCCCCCCATGTCCCCCCAGCTCGGTGGACGGGCTGTTGCGTCCCCAGAAGCGCAACGCCCAGGTGCCGCTCTGGAACTACACCCTGCTGCGCGCCCAGGTGGGTGCCCCATCCCCACCCTGGGGGCCCCCACCCTGGGGTCCCCCCCCTTCCAGGACCACCCCTCACCCTCCCCACTCCCCCCCCCCGCTTCTCCCCCTGCCAGATCTTCATCGTGTACTTCATCGCGGGGCTGAAGAAGCTGGATGCTGACTGGGTGGGGGGCTACTCCATGGGGTCCCTGGGCCGCCACTGGCTCTTCGCACCCTTCAGGTGAGGAGGAGGAGGAGGAGGAAGGAGGAAGGAGGGGGGGTGTGGTGGGGGTGATGGGGGGGGAACAGGGGTGGGGTGAAGGTGAGGGTGATTGGTTGGGGCAAGGTGAGGATGAGGAGGGTGATGGGGATGAGGATGAAGGGGGGATGGAGGTGAGGATGAGGAGGGTGATGGGGATGAGGATGAAGGGGGGATGGAGGTGAGGATGAGGAGGGTGACAGGGATGAGGATGATGGGGGGATGGAGATGAGGATGAGGAGGGGTGACAGGGATGAGGCTGATGGGAAGGGATGGGGGTGAGGGGATGGGGGTGAGGATGATGGGGCTGGGGGGATGCAGGGAGGGGGTGAGGATGAGGATGGTGACAGGGATGAGGATGAAGGGGGAGATGCAGGGAGGGGGGAGGATGGGGAGGATGATAGGGGGATGGGGATGAAGATGAAGGGGGGATGGAGGTGAGGATGAGGAGGGTGATAAGGGGGATGAGGATGAAGGGGGGGGATGGAGGTGAGGATGAGGAGGGTGATGGGGATGAGGATGATGGGGAAGGATGAGGGTGAGGGGGTGAGGATGAGGGTGACAGGGGGGATGAGGCTGATGGGGTGGAGTGGGTGAGGATGAGGATGGTAACGGGGATGAGGATGATGGGGGTGAGGATGAGGAGGGTGACAGGGGGGTGAGGCTGATGGAACTGTGGGCTGCAGGGAGGGGGAGGGTGAGGATGAGGATGGTGACAGGGATGAGGATGAAGGGATGGAGGTGAGGATGAGGGGGGTGATAAGGGGGATGAGGATGAAGGGGGGGATGGAGGTGAGGATGAGGAGGGTGATGGGGATGAGGATGATGGGGAAGGATGAGGGTGAGGGGGGAGGATGAGGGTGGCAGGGGGGATGAGGCTGATGGGGCGGGGGGGATGCAGGGAGGAGGTGAGGATGAGGAGGGTGACAGGGATGTGGCTGATGGGGAGGGATGGGGGTGAGGGGATGGGGGTGAGGATGAATGGGGCTGGGGGCTGCAGGGAGGGGGAGGGTGAGGATGAGGATGGTGACAGGGATGAGGATGAAGGGGGGATGGAGGTGAGGATGAGGAGGGTGACAGGGGAATGAGGATGATGTGGTGGGGGGGGATGCAGGGAGGGGGTGAGGATGAGGAGGATGATAGGGGGATGGGGATGAGGATGAGGAGGGTGACAGGGATGAGGATGAAGGGGGGGGATGGGGATGAGGCTGATGGGGGGGATACAGGGAGGGGAGGGTGAGGTTGAGGAGGGTGACAAGGATGAGGATGATGGGGGTGAGGATGAGGAGGGTGACAGGGGGGTGAGGCTGATGGGGCTGGGGGGCTGCAGGGAGGGGGAGGGGGAGGATGAGGATGGTGACAGGATGAGGATGAAGGGGGGGATGGAGGTGAGGATGAGGAGGGTGATAAGGGGGTTGAAGATGATGGGGAAGGATGAGGGTGAGGG
>JAKCOX010000049.1:5135495-5183680 GCA_022605575.1 Laterallus jamaicensis coturniculus | reverse complement strand
CTTTCCCCTTCCCCTCCCTCCTTCCCCCTTTCCCCTCCCCCCCTCCCCCCTTCCCCCTTCCCCTTCCCCACCCCCCTTCCCCAGGACCCCTGGCACCCTGCCAATGCAGCAAGGATCCCCCCAAGGGGTGCAGACCGTGTGTCCCCCCCCCCTTCCCCACCACCCTTCCCCTTCCCCCCTCACGCCCTGCCCCCTTCCCCACCCCCCTTTCCCCCCACCCTTCCCCACCCCCCCTTCCCCAGGACCCCTGGCCACCCTGCCGTGCAGCAGGGGTCCCCCCCAGGGGGTGCTGACCCTGTGCCCCCCCCCCCTTCCCCCCTCCCCCCCTTTCCCCTTCCACTTCCCCACCCCTCCCTTCCCCACCCCCCCCTTCCCCACCCCCCCCTTCCCCTCTCCCCATTCCCCTTCCCCACCCCCCCCTTCCCCTTCCCCTTCCCCACCATCCCCCTCCCCCCGCCCCCCTTCCCCCCCCCACCCCCCTTCCCCAGGACCCCTGGCACCCTGCCATGCAGCAGGGGTGCCCCCAGTGGGTGCTGACCCTGTGCCCCCAGGATGTTCCCCTACACCATGCTGGCCAGCAGCGGGCTCTTCTGCCACCCCAACTGGCCGCGGCGGCTCTGCGCCCGCTGCCCGCCCTGGCTGCAGCGGGTGCTGCCCAGCACCCAGCCCCCCCAGCCCAGCCCCGACTGCCACTATGGGGTGCAGGGGGCACGGAGGGGGGGCCTGGGGCTTCGCCAGCACCTGGCTGCTGCCTTCACCCTCCTCTACGTGCTGGAGCAGCTCTTCCTCCCCTACTCCCACTTCATCACACAGGTGGGGGCATGGAGGGGGGGAGGGGGGCAGATAGAAGGGTTGGGGGGTGTTTTGAGGGTTGGGGGGTGTGAAAGGACATGTGGGGCTGGGGGCTGCTGGGGGGCACAGGGCAGTGTCTGGGGGTGATAGCAAATAGGGGGGCTACAGGGGGAGTTATGGGGGGGATGCTGGGGGGTGGCATACTGGGGGGGGAGGAGGCTGTGTGTTTGGGGGGATGCTGGGGGGGGGATGCTGTGTGTTTGGGGGGATGCTGGGGGGGGGATGCTGGGGGGAGGGATGCTGTGTGTTTGGTGGGATGCTGGGGGGGGGGATGCTGGGGGGGGGATGCTGTGTGTGGGGGGATGCTGGGGGGAGGGATGCTGGGGGGGATGCTGTGTGTTTGGGGGGATGCTGGGGGGAGGGATGCTCTGGGGGGGGATGCTGTGTGGGGGGATGCTGGGGGGGGATGCTGGGGGGGTGAGGATGCTGTGTGTGTGGGGGAATGCTGTGGGGGGGGATGCTGGGGGGAGGCATGCTAGTGGGGGGATGCTGGGGAGGAGGATGCTGTGTGTTTGGTGGGATGCTGGTGGAAGGATGCTCTGGGGAGGATGCTGGGGGGGGAGGATGCTGCAGTGTGGGGGGATGCTGTGTGGGGGGAAGGATGCTGTGTGGGGATGCTGTGTGGGGGGAAGGATGCTGTGTGGGGATGCTGTGGGGGGGGGAAGGATGCTGGGGGGGTATGCTCTGGGGGGGGTGCTGGGGGGGATGCTGGAGGGGAGGATGCTGTGTGTGTGGGGGATGCTGGGGGGGGATGCTGGGGGGGATGCTGGTGGGAGGGATGCTCTGGGGGGGATGCTGTCTGGTGGGGAGATGCTGTGTGGGGAGGAGGATGCTGGGGGGGAGGATGCTGTGTGTGGAGGGATGCTAGGGGGGGAAGGATGCTGGGGGGGGATGCTGGGGGGGATGCCTGCTCTCTGGGGGGGATGCTGGCGGGGGGGGATGCTGGGGGGGGATGCTCTGTGTGTGGGGGGGATTCTGTGGGGAAGGATGCTGGGGGGGATGCTGGGGGGGGAAGGATGCTTGGGGGGATGCTGCTGGCTGGGGGGGGTTGACTGGGGGGGATGCTGTGTGTGTGTGTGGATGCTGGGGGGGAGGATGCTGGGGGGATGCTGTGGGGGGGGAAGGGTGCTGTGTGGGGATGCTGTGTGTGTGTGTGTATGCTGGGGAGAGGGATGCTCTGGGGGGTGGGGAGGATGCTGTGTGTTTGGGGGGATGCTGGGGAGAGGGATGCTCTGGAGGGGGATGCTGTGTGGGGGTGGATGTACTGAAGGGGGATGCTGGGGGGGGATGCTATGTGTGTGGGGGGATGCTGGGGGCATGCTGGGGGGAGGGATGCTCGGGGGGGATGCTGTGTGTGGGGGGATGCTGGGGGGGATGCTGGGGGGCGATGCTGTGTGTGTGGGGATGCTGGGTGGGCATACTGGGGGGGAGGATGCTGTGTGCGGGGAGAGAGGATGCTGGGAGGGGGTGCTGCTGGGGCGGGGGGATGCTGTGTGTGAGGAGGGAGGATGCTGAGGGGGGGAGAGGGTCCTGGGAGGGGAGGGTCCTGGTTGGGGGGGAGGATGCTGGGGGGGGGGGGATGCTGTGTCGGGAGGCTCACCCGGGGGGGGTGAAGGGGGGACAGGGGTCCTTCACCCCTTCCTTGTCACTGTGGGGTGGGGGGGCACTGCTGCCTGCTGTCTGTCTGTCTGTCTGTCCCCCCCACCAGTGTCATTCCACCCACTCCAGGGCTACAACAAACTGGACCAACGGCCTCTATGGTTACTCCTGGGACATGATGTTCATTCCGCTTCCACCAGCACGTCAAGATCACGTACCGGGACGGGCTCACCGGGGAGGTGGGCTACCTCAAACCAGGGGTGAGCAGAGGCCAGGGGGGACAGGATGGGGGAGCAGGGTGGGGGGGGTGTCCCATCACCATCCCATCCACTGGGGGGTGCTGATCAGTGGAGCAGAATCTGACTGGAGACCTGTGACCAGTGGTGTCCCCAGGGCTCAGTGTGGGGTCCAGTCCTGTTCAATATCTTCATTGACACCTTGCCTGAGGGAACAGCACCCACCCTCAGCAAGTGCTGCTGATCCAGAGCTGGGAGGGGTGGCTGCCAGGCAGGACACTGCGCTGCCATCCAGAGCCCTGGCCAGGCTGGAGAGCTGGGCAGGGAGAGACCAGATGGGGTTCAAACAACAGCAAGTGGAGAGTCTGGCCCCTGGGGAGGAAGAACTGCTGGAATCAGGACAGGCTGGGGGAGGCTGCTGGAGAGGAGCTGTGTGGAGAAGGACCTGGGGGTGCTGGGGGGGTGACAGGGTGGCCATGAGGCAGCAGTGTGCCCTGGGGCTGAGAGAGACAATGGGATCCTGGGGGCATCAGGAGGAGTGTGGGGCAGCAGGGTGACAGGAGGGGATCCTCCCCCTCTGCTCTGCCCTGGCAGGCCCCAGCTGGAGTGTTGTGTCCAGTGCTGGGCTCCCTGGGATCAAACAGCCAGGGATCTCCTGGAGAGAGTCCAGAGGAGGCTGAGGAGATGCTGAAGAGCATCTCCCCTGGGAGGAAAGGCTGGGTGAGCTGGGGCTGTTCAGCCTGGAGAGAAGAAGACTCAGGGGGACCTTATGAATGTCTATCAATAGCTGAAGGATGGGATGCAGGGGAATGGCCAGCCCCTTTTCAGTGTCTGTGGGGACAGGGACAAGGGGCAATGGCTGCAAGTTGGAGCACAGGGAGTTCCACAGCACCCTGGGGAAGAACTTTTCCCCAGTGAGGGTGAGGGAGCCCTGGGACAGGCTGCCCAGGGGGTGTGGAGTCTCCTTCTCTGGAGAGATTCCAGCCCCGTCTGGACACCGACCTGTGTGCCCTGTCCTAGGGACCCTGCTTGGCAGGGGGTGGGACCCCATGGGCTCTGGGGGTCCCTTCCCACCCCTGTGAGCCTGTGCTCACCTGTCCCCATCCCGTCAGGTGTTCACGCAGAGCCGGCGCTGGAAGGACCACGCTGACATGCTGAAGCAGTACTCCACCTGCCTGAGCCGCCTGTTGCCGCGCTACAACATCTCCAGCCCCAGATCTACTTCGATGTCTGGGTGTCCATCAACGACCGCTTCCAGCAGAGGTGGGATGGGGATGGGATGGGGGGTCACAGGGTCCCCAGCTCCCCCCAGGGCTGTGGGGGTGCTGAGGGATGGTCCCCACAGGCTGGTGACCCGCGGGTGGATCTGGTGCGGGCGCCCTGGTCGCCCTGGGCCCCCACACCCTGGCTGCTGCCGCTGCTGCTGGAGCTGTCGCCCTGGCGCCAGCGGCTTGCAGGAGCTGGAGAACCAGCTGGACGGACACACGGACGCCGTCTTCATCGCTGACTTCCCTGGTACAGTGACACCCCCTGATGTGGGGATGGGGGGGGCACCCCCTGTTTGTATTTGGGGGGGATGGGGAGGGCACCCCCTGTTTGTATTTGGGTTGGAGAGGGCCCTGCTTCTCTTTGGGATTGGGGTGCTCCCTGTTTGTATTTGGGGGTGGGGGGGACCCCCTGTTTGTATTTGGGGGAGGATGGCAGGGGGCAGCCCCTGTTTGTACTTGGGGGCGGGGAGGAGGAGGCAGACCCTCTTTGTATTTGGGGGGATGGGGGGGGCAGACCCTGTTTGTATTTGGGGTGGGGGGAGGGGGGGGGGGGGGGGAGGCTGCCCCTGTTTGTATTGGGGGGGGTGCCACCCCCTGTTTGTATTTGGGGTTGGAGGGGGCCCTGTTTCTCTTTGGGATTGGGGTGCCCCCGTTTATATTTGGGGGGGGACACTCCTGTTTGTATTTGGGGGGGATGGGGGGCAGCCCCTGTTTGTATTTGGGGGGGGGGAGGGAGGCAGACCCTGTTTGTACTTGGGGTTGGAGGGGGCCCTGTTTCTCTTTGGGATTGGGGTGCCCCCTGTTTATATTTGGGGGTGGGAGGGGACCCCAGTTGTATTTGGGGGGGGGCTTATGGTTCCCCCCCCCCCAGGACTGCACCTGGAGAACTTTGTGAGCGAGGACCTGGGAACACCAGCCTGCGGGTGCTGCGGGGCCGGGTGCTGGTGGAGCTGGTGGGAGCAGCAGCACAACCGCTCGCTGGGCGCTGGGAGAGAGCGTGCAGGTGGGGGGCTGGGGGGGTGTTTGGGGCCTGCAGGTGGGGGCTGGGGGGTGCAGGGCTCAGGGGTGTTTGGGGCATGCAGGTGGGGGGCAGGGCATGCAGGTGGGGGCTGGGGGGCTGCAGGGCTGGGGGGGTGTTTGGCGGATGCAGGTGGGGGGCTGGGGGGTGCAGGGAGTTTGGGGCATGCAGGTGGGGTGCAGGGCTGGGGGGGGTTGGGGGGGTGTTTGGGGCATGCAGGTGGGGGGCTGGGGGGTGCAGGTTGGGGGCTGGGGGGGTGTTTGGGGGATGCAGGTTGGGGGCAGGTGGGGTGCAGGGCTGGGGGGGTTTGGGGCATACTGGTGGGGGCTGGGGGGGTGTTAGGGGCATGTAGGTGGGGGGCTGGGCAATGCAGGTGGGGTACAGAGAGTTTGGGGTACACAGGTGGGGTGCAGGGCTGGGGGGCAGGTGGTTTGGGGGTATAAGTGCCCCCAGCACTGAGCATCCCCCCCCCTCCCCCCCCAGCTGCCCCCCGGGCAGTACCACAAGGTGCACACGGTCTCAGCTGAGCCCTCCTGCTACATGTACCTGTACGTCAACACCACGGCGCTGGCGCTGGAGCGCAACCTGACGCGGCTGCAGGAGCTGCGCGACCGCAGTGCGCAACGGCACCGGTGAGCAGGGGGACACACAGAACCCCCCCAATGGGACAGGGGAGACACAGAACCCCCCAATCCACCCCAATGGGACAGGGGGGACACAGAATCCCCCCAATCCACCCCAATGGGACAGTGGGGACACACAGAAGCCCCCCCAAATCCACCCCAAGGGGACAGGGGACACACACACAGAACCACCCCCCAAATCCACCCCAATGGCACCTGTGAGCACAGGGCTGGGGGACACACAGAACCCCCCCAATCCACCCCAACAGGACAGGGGGGAAACACACACAGAACCCCTCCCAAATTCACCCCAACGGTACTGGGGAGCATGGGGCTGGGACAGGGTGGGGGAAACACACACAGAACCACCCCCCCCCACCCGAATCCACCCCAACGGCACTGGTGAGCATGGGGGCTGGGGACACACACACACAGAGACCACCCCAAATCCACCCCAGTGGCACCAGTGAGTGCCAGGGTTGGGACGGGGCGGGGGGGAAAACACACAGAACCCCACCCCTAAATCCACCCCAATGGCACAGGGACAGGGGGGAAAACACAGAGACCACCCCAAATCCACCCTGGTGGCACCGGTGAGCGCCAGGGCTGGGACAGGGTGGGTAACACACATGGAACCACCCTACCCTCCCTCTCCCTGCCCAAAGACACTGGGACAGGTCAGGGGTAACACACACAGAACCCCCCCCAAATCCACCCCAATGGGACAGGGGGGACACATGAGAACCCCCCCAAATCCACCCCAAGGGGACAGGGGGGAACACTCACAGAACCCCTCTCAAATTCACCCCAGTGGTACCAGTGAGCACGGGGCTTGCGATGGGACACACACACAGAACCCCCCCAAATCCACCCCAACGGGACAGGGGGGGGCACACCGAACCCCTCCCAAATCACCCCAATGGAACAGGGGGGTAACACAGACAGAACCCCCCCCCCCCAATTCACCCCATCCTCACCCCCCATCACCCCACATCCCCTGCAGAGACAGAACCGCTGCCCCCAGAGCTACGACCCATCCTGGGGGAACCCATCCCAGCGGGGACCCCGACTGACCCGCTGGTGAGGACGTTCCTGCGGCGGCAGCGGCGGCTGGAGGAGCAGGAGCGGCGGCGTCAGGCCAGCCTGGCCCAGCGCCTCCACCGCTTCCTCCTCAAGAAGTTCTACCTCTTCCGACGCAGGTGTGTGCACCCCAAAAACCCCACTCCTAACACCCACCCCCACCCCCTTAACTAACCCCCCCCTTCCTCTTTGGCAGCGCCCTGATGACCCTCATCTCTCTGCGCAACCTGGCGCTGGGCCGCCCGCCGCTGCAGCAGTTGGCACAGGAGGTGGCTTATGCCAATTGGCGTGGTGAAGAAGAGGAACAAGCCCAGTCTGAGCAGGGGAACCCCGAACTTTGAGTACCCCTTTCCCTCCCTCACAGGCACAGGAGTTCAGGTGGAAATCAGGTCAAACCCAGCAGGTTTTTGTTTTATTTCTTTTTGGAATCGGTGGAGTCGAAAACAAACGGCATCAGAAAAACCTCCAGGAAAAATATTAAAAGGAGGAAAAAAAAAAACAAACCCAAAAAAAACCCAAAATAAAACAAAAAATTAAAAAGAGAAAGCCCCCCCCTCTCTCTACCATCACCCCTACCCCCCCAACCAAGGCACTTCTTGGGGAGGGGGGGGGAAACATACCGACCCCCTTTTTTGGGACGGGCAGGTAAACAAGCCGGCTTCTCTGTACCACACCGGCCAAATGCGCCACGGTCCCTGGGGCCAGGCAGCCCCCCCATTCTCTGCCTGCCCCCCCCCCCCTTCTCTCTCTCTCTCCCCTCCTCCATCAGCACCAAAAAACCCCTCATTTTCTCCTTTTTTCACCCCAATTTTGAGCCTACTCTCTTTTTAGAGAAGAGGCACCCCCTGGGGGTGTGAGTGTGTGGTGGTGGTGGTGGGGGGAGGGAGGGGGGAAAAAAGGCTGGAGGGAGGGGGGGTGTGGGTGGGATGGGTTTAGGGGTGGGGGGGCTTTCAGGGATAACCAAGAGCTGCCGTCTGAGCCCGGGGGGCTTCTCTGTACTCACGCCCCACATCTCAGCACACAATAAATACACCCTAAAAAAAGTCACGTTCAAGTATGAAGGGCCAAATCCCACCCCACCCCCCTCCCACCCCCCCCACCCCCCTTTTTTCTCTTCCCCCCTCACAAAACTTATCAAGCTCAGCTGTGCCTCCCCCAACACCCCCGTGCCCCCCTTTACCCCCCCCCCCCCAGTGTGGGGTAGGGGTGAGAAGGGGAGGGGGGAAGAGGGGGTTTGTGCAGTTTTGGCCTGGGATCAGCTTTTCTTATAAAGAAAACAAAAAACAACCCAAGAAACCATCAGCCTTTTTCCTCCGGTACCAAACCCACAGGGGGGCTGGGGAGAGGGGGGTGGTTTTAACACCAGTTTTGGGCCCCCTTCTATATCCCCCTACCCCCCAAAAATGTGCATCCTCTGAGAGGTTAAAAACCAAACCAGCACCAGTAAGGTCCTGGTGGAACAGGGGGGAGGGAGCCGAAATGGTGTCGGTGTCTCCCCAACCCCCCCCCCCAGCAGGAACAGTGAGAGTCATTTTGGGGGGGGAAAGGGGGGAGGGGAAGCATTTTTTTGGGGGGGTGGGGGGGAGGGCTTTTTGCCGTCTCTGAGCTCAGACATCATGAGATTTGGGTTTAAAGAGCCGGAGGGATCGGCAGAGGTTGGGGGGGGACACAACACACAGGGCTGGGGGGGGGCTCTGGGAGAGGCACGAGGCCGCGCGTGGTCCCCACGCAACCGAAACGATGGTGAGAAAGAGAGAAGAGAAAAACAAGGAGGAAGGGGGGACATGGGGGGACAGGGCCAGGGGGGCTGAGGGGCTCTTTCCTCCAGAGCCCGCGAGCTTCTCTGTAGCCTACGCTCGCAGGGGTGGGGGGAAGAGCCTAACAAGGCTGCCCAGCTCAGTACTTGAGCTTTTTGGGCACTTCCCAAGGGAAATTGTCCCTACCAAAGTGGCCATAGGCTGCGGTCCTCTGATAGAGGGGCTTCTTCAGCTCCAGATCCCTGGAACAAAGTCCTGCACTCAGTACCCGGAGCCGGCCGCGCGCTCGCCCCTCCTTCCCTGCCTGGCCGGGGATGGGGGTCTGCGGCGTCGCCTCTGTCTCCTCCCCAGCCCCAGGGGGTGGTTGGGGCTTCCCCGGCTGCCCCAGATCCAGCTGGTTCCCTGTTGTCAACTCTCCCTCCTCCCCTTCATATCACAGGAGCCCGAGAAGCCGGAGAAGCTCCAAGCGCCCGGTAGATACTTACCCCCCAAAAGCGCTTGTATCTTCCCGCACAAGCGGCTCTCCAGGCCGGTTCCAGCTGTACCAGGCGGTGACCGCGGCTGCTCCGGGGCCGGGAACCCCAACACGATGCCACCGCCCCGGCGTGTGTCTCCCTCCCTCCCTCCCTCCCACCAGCCCCTTCCCCCCCACTCCCCCCCCAATCCCCCTCTTTCCCCTCTCCCAGCGACACGCGTGCCCCCTCCCCTCCCGTGCGCCCGTTACCTGACGATCACCCCGGGGCGGAGGTCGAAGTTCTTCTTGACGATCTCCAGCAGCTCCCGCTCGCTCTTCGGGGAGGTGCCGTAGTGGAAGATGGAGATGGACAGTGGGTGGGACACCCCGATGGCGTATGAGACCTATAGGGAGGGTTTGGGGGGTGAAGATTAAACCCCAGAAGCTCCTAGGGGATGGGGAAAGGGGAGACCTGCCAGCACCCACCTGCACCAGCACCCTGCGGCACAGCCCGGCCTTGATCAGGGATTTGGCCACCCAGCGCGCGGCGTAGGCGGCCGAGCGATCCACTTTGGTGTAATCCTTCCCTGAAAAGGCGCCGCCGCCGTGGGCCCCCCAACCCCCATACGTGTCCACGATGATCTTGCGGCCGGTCAGACCGGCGTCACCCTGCAAAGGGATGATACAGTCAGTCACCATCACCCCAGTACCATCAGTGTCACCCTGGTAGCGCCAGCGGGAAAAGGTGGTGCCGTTACCTGGGGGCCACCGATAACGAAGCGGCCACTGGGCTGGAGGTGGTAGATGGTGTCATCATCCAGGTACTTGGCTGGCACCACGGCCTTGATCACCTTCTCCTTCAGCGCGTCCCGCATCTCGTCCAGGCACACCTCCTCGTCGTGCTGCACCGAGATGACGATGGTGTGCACGCGGATGGGGATGACGGCGCCGCGGTCCTGCACGTACTGCACTGTCACCTGCCAGAGGGGAGGAAAGTGGGGAGGTCAGGGGATGAGGTGAGGGGTTTGGGGCCTCTGGGGAGAGGGTTTGGGCCTGTCAGGGTGTTCACCTGAGTCTTGGAGTCGGGGCGCAGCCAGGGCAGCGTGCCGTTTCGCCGCAGCTCGGCCAGTTTGGCGTTCAGCTTGTGGGCCAGGACGATGGTGAGGGGCATGCACTCCTCAGTCTCATCCGTGGCGTAGCCAAACATCAGGCCCTGCCAGAGAGGGAGGGAGGGAAGGGGGGAATGAAGTCATGACCCCTCCAGCTGAACCACAGCAGCTCACACAGCGCAGAGACTCACCTGGTCCCCAGCACCGATGTCCTCCTCGCTGCGGTCCAGGTGTACGCCCTGGGCGATGTCGGGTGACTGCTGCTCCAAGGCCACCAGCACGTTGCAGGTCTTGTAGTCGAAGCCTGGGGCAGAGGAGAGGCTGTGGTGAGCCCAGAGAGCTGAACCCCAGGTCAGCAGCAAACTGAACCCCTCAGTAGCAGCGAGCCGAACCCCGGGCCGGCAGCCAGCCAACCCCCTCGCTGGCGATGAGCCGAACCCCTCACCAGCGGCCAACCGAACCCCACGCCAGCCATGAGCTGAACCCCATGCCCACAGCCAGCTGAACCCCACGCCAGCCATGAGCTGAACCCCTCGCCCACGGCCAGCCGAACCCCAGGCCGGTGGCCAGCCGAACCCCTCGCCAGCAGCGAGCCGAACTCCAAGCTAGCAGCCAGCTGAACCCCTTATTGCCTGTGGCCAGCTGAACCCCAGGCTGGCAGCCAGCCGAACCCCTCGCCCACGGCCAGCCAAACCCCAGGCTGGCAGCCAGCTGAACCCCAGGCCAGCAGCAAACCGAACCCCTCACCCGCAGCCAGCCGAACCCCTCGCCAGCAGCGAGCCGAACTCCAGGCCAGCAGCCAGCTGAACCCCTTATTGCCTGTGGCCAGTTGAACCCCAGGCTGGCAGCCAGCCGAACCCCTCGCCCGCGGCCATCCGGCGACCCCCTCAGCAGGTACCTTTGGAGGAGTCATCGTAACCGATGTGCTTGATGGTGTCCCGGACCACCTTCTGGTAGTCAACAGCAGCCCGGGAGGTGATCTCCCCTGCCAGCAGGATCATCCCTGTCTTCGCCACCGTTTCTGAAGGGAAGGACAAGGATGTCAGCGCTGATGTCACCCCCCAGCACCAGCGTCACCCTGTGTCCCCAGGGAGCCACTCACCACAAGCCACTTTGGCATCAGGGTCCTGTTTGAGGTGGGCGTCCAGCACGGCATCGCTGATCTGGTCACAGATTTTATCTGGGGGGGACACAGGACGGAGCAGGAGGCTGTCACAGCCCAGCCCTTCCTTCCTGAGCCGCTCTCCCTCGGCACAGCCGAGCCCACGCTAAGCTGGGAGCCGGAGCCTTGGCCAAGCACAACCCCCCCCCCCCTTCTCCTCTGCTTAAGCTGCAGGCTCCTGCAGCACACACAGCCCTTGTCCCCGCGCTGGTTATTAGCCTGGAATTTCAGGCATCTCCCAGTTAAGCTCCAGTTACAGCTGGTGGCAGAGCTTGGGCTCAGCCACCTCCAGCGTCACCAAAGGGGACTGTCACCCCCATCTCTAGCCCTGGCTTGCCCTATGCGATGCATGCCAGCTTCCTGGGTGCTGGTGGCTGTCCTATGCACACCTGGCTGACTCCCACTGGATAACCCAGTCCTCAGGGGGTTTTATTCTGGGAGAGGGAAGCCCCCCATCTGCTGCTGGAGCTTCCCAAGGGCTGCTCAGGGCTGGAGAGTGAATAAGCAACTTCCCTTGTACTGCAGACGTCCTTGGCAGCGACCTTTCGGGCCGGATTTGGGAGAGATGAGGCAGCGCCTCGCTGGGGCGCAGGGAGGCAGCTGCTCGGCTGTTTCTCGGGGTGAAAGAGCGACAGGACGGGCCCTACACCCGCACACGGTCGCTAAGCAACTTCTCCCTTGGGGCAGCATGTGGTCTGGGGTGCAGGGAGCCCTTCCAGCGCCTGGGAGGTGGGGAGGGGGAACCCCAAAGGTACCCCCAGCCAAGCCACAAGGGGCTGGATGTGCCATGGGTGTTGGAGGCTGAGCCAGAGCTGGGCAGGGAAACCCAACCGCATCTGCAGGGGGCTGGGTGGGAGGGCTGGAGGGGCTCGGGGGGGACCCGGGGGTGGGTGCTGGCGGCTGCCCGCGCAGCCCTGCAGTCATGTGCCCAGCACGGCGAGCACAAAGGCGGGGAGGGGAGGGAGGAGGGAGCCCGGCACGCCATGGCACCGCGCTGCCGCGGCCAGGGAGCTCAGCCTGGCGGGACGGCCCCGTGTCTCCAGCCCTGGGTAACGGGCTGCTCCAGCCCGGGGCTGGGAGCGCCGTGGGGGAGATGGGAGGGAGAGGCGGGGTGCTCTCTGAGGGCGGCGCCCGACACACCCCGCCCCGGAGGAATGAAAGGGGGGGGGGGGGGCGGTCACCGGGCCGGTCACGCTGCGTCCCGGGGCTCGGCCCGTCAGGCTGCGGGGAGCTGCGGGGAGGTGTGACCCCCCCCCCACCCCTCCCCGGGAGCCGCTTAGTCACGGCTGAGTCACGGCAGCCCCCGGCCCCCGCCGCCGTTACGTCACCCGGTAAGACACCCCCAAACCCCATCCCATCCCCATCATCCCCCCCCCCCCCGGTGCGTGTCGCGTCCCGCGCTCACCCCATCCCCCCCTCGGGCGATAAGCACGTGCGCGGCGGGGCCCGCAATGCGGCGCGCGCCGCCCCGCACTGCGCGCGCGCCCGGCGGCGTCCCCGCCCCCCCCCCCTCCCCCCGGCCCCCCCCCCCCTCTCCCCCCATCCCCCCCCCCCTACAACCTGTCCGCCGGGAACACCCCCCCGCCCCCTCCTCTCCCTGCCCCCCCCCCCTCCCGCGCGCCGCCGGGCCTAGCCGCGCCTGCGCGTTCGCCTCCCCGCCGCGGCCCGCACCTGGGTGCCCCTCGCCCACAGACTCGGAGGTGAAGAGGAAGGAGCCCTCTTCGATGAACACCTCGTGGAAGCCGTTGAGTTGCCCGTTCATGGCGGCGGAGGAGGAAAAGGAGCGGCGGCGAGCGGGAGCGCGGGCGGAGCGGAGAGTAACTGAGCGCTGGAAGAGCCGCGGCAGACTAAGCGAGGCGCCGGCCGGCCGCCTCTATTTATACCTTCCTCGCCCCGCCCCGCCGCCTCCACCTACCAATGGCGAGCGCCGAAGGAGCCGCGCAGGCGGGGGGGGCGGAACCACTGCGGGCGGGTGGGGGGCGCAGGTTACGTAACGCCCGGCGCGATTTCCCCCGCCGCGGCTATCCCGCGTCCTCTGCGGCTAGCGGAGCAGCGAGCGGGATCGAGAGGGAGACCGGGCCGTGCGGTCTTCCTCCCAGAGCGCGGCGGGGCGAAGGGGAACGGGCAGTGCCCGGCCCTTTCCCCTCCCGGTCGGTGGTGGTGGAGCCTCCCACGCTGCCGCGCGGGGGGCGATGCATGCACTTTCTAGCGGCGCGCAACGCGCATGCGCGAAGCGCCGTCGTCGGGCGGCGAGACCAGAGCCTCCCGCCGCCATCTTGCGGCCCGAGCCGCGCCGCCATTGTGCGGCCTTCCTTCCCCGCCGCCGCCTGCCTGCCCGCGCCCCCCTTCCCCCTCCCGGCCCCGGCTGCCCGCTCCCCGCCCGTGCCGCCCGCCGGCCCTGCGCCGCCGCGGCCCCTCCCGGCCCCACCCCGACGCCTCATGCCGCCATCTTGTGCCAGCAGCGGGCGCAGCGCTGCAGCCGGGGCAGCGCAGGCCGGGCCCGGCCCCGGCGGCACGGCCCGGGGTCCCCGGGGACAAGCGAGGCGGGACGGGCCCGAGGCGGCGGCGCGGCACTACGCGTCCCCCAAGGCCGGCAGCAGGGGCCGGGCAGGCCTCCTGGAGCCTGATGCAACCGGCCGATGGTGTTGCCAGCGCTGGAGCCGTCCCGGCCCTTCCTCCTCCTCCTCCCGCCCAGGTGTGGGGCAGCCGCGGCCTCCCCGGGGCTGGGCGTGCCGGGACCGGGCTCCCCCGCAGCCTGGACAGGCCGGGGCGGGCAGACAGCCGACGGAGGGCCGTGCAGCCGCGCCCCACAGCCCGACGGGGTCCCGTGGAGCCCCCGCTATGTGAGGCGGAGCCCCGGGGGCACTGCCCGGCCCTACCCCAGCTTCGCATCGGGAGCACACCTCCGGTATTTACATAGGGGCGGGGACACACCGCCGCCCCCCACCCCAGGGGAGCCTACCCCTACTCCCTAACCCCCTCCAGGCTCTCCCAACCACCCCAAAACCCCCTCCCGCGGCTGACTTAGCCTCCCCCACCCCTGCACAACGCCGCCCCCCACCCCAGGGGAGCCTACCCCTACTCCCTACCCCCCTCCAGGCTCTCCCAGCCACCCCCAACACCCCCTCCCGCGGCTGACTTAGCCCTCCCCTACCCCTGCACCAGCCCAGCACACTCCAAAAAAGCTGGAGTTCAGCAGGGATTAATTTTTTTTGTAAAAAAGGGTTTATCCATCCCATTTTCATATAAAACACCAGGGAGCAGACGACCCCCCTCGCTCAAACCAAGATACAGCTTTGTCTCACCACCCACCCCCCCCCTCCTCCCCCAAGCTAAAGCCCAAACCTGTCTTTCCTCCTCCTACAGTCACTGGTCTATGCTCGCCCTTTGATCTATGCCTGACACCAAACCAACCCTCCGCGCATCGCCAAGGTTTCTTCTGTCCCCAAGGATGGTAAAACAGGGAGCAGGCTGCTTGTCCATTTGCCCCTCCTACGCCGTCTTCTGCTGCCCCTTCTTTCCAATCAAGGACTTGTGGATGTGAGGGATGACTCCTGAGGATACAAGAGGAGGATTCCCATCAAACTTCCTAAAAACCTCTCCGAAGAAATCCTCCATTCCCAAGAGAATTTGGTGTGATTTTTTTTCCTGCTCCAGTAGTGACTTTCAGTGTTGAATTCTTCTTTTCCCACATATCCCCCCCTGAAATTCCCCATGGGAAGGAGGGAAAAGGCTTGGCAAGGGTGATACCCACCTCCTCCAGCAATGGTGGCTTTGATGAGAGAATCCAGCTCCTCGTCCCCACGAATGGCCAGCTGCAAGTGGCGAGGGGTGATGCGCTTGACTTTCAAGTCCTTTGAGGCATTCCCTGCCAGCTCTAACACCTGTAAAGACATTGGGAATGATCCCAAGGGAAAAAGAGGAGTCTCCTACCACCCCACTCAGGCATCAGGGAGGATGGAAAGGACCTACCTCAGCAGTGAGATACTCCAGGATGGCCGCGCTGTAGACAGCAGCTGTAGCACCCACTCGCCCATGGCTGGTTGTGCGAGTTTTTAAATGCCTGTGGATCCTTCCGACAGGGAACTGGGGTGGGAGCGACCAACACCTCGTTAGCACCTACAGCCCCCTAGAAATTTGCATACTAGAGCCCCCTACACATTTGCATACTATAGCTCCTTACATCATTCCACTGCACACCACCAATTTTTAAACCTTTCCCAGCCCATCCACAGCTTCTGGAAGCTCCTGGAACGCCTCATAAATCCCAAAAGATTAAATTTTCCACTCAAAACACAAATAAAGGGGGGAAAAAAAAGGGGGGGGGGGGAGGGGAAGGTGTGCCCCCCAGAAGTGGAGGTTTCCCTTACCAGTGGGAGCAGCTGGGCCTTACCTGGAGTCCTGCTCTCTGGGAGCGTGACACGGCCTTCGCTTTGGCCTTGCCACTATCCTTCCCCGCTTTTCCACCCGCCTGCAAGAAAGAAATCCACCTATTAATTAATCTTAATTAATCCTGAGCAACCTGCTGCACCATAATCCAGAGGCAAATACGCTTTTGGTCACCACAAGCAACTCGTGACCTCTCAAAATGACCTAAAAAGAGGCAAATTTGAGGGGAAGAGGCAGATTTGAGGGATGCAGCCGCTGTTTTATCACCCCAGGGTCTCAGTTCCTGCTATCAGTATTCCTGTTATTTTCTGGGAAATGCCAAAAAGGGGGAAAAGCAGCCCCAACCCCCCCCACATTTTGGGGTTGTTTGGGGGTTTTTTTCCAGCTATGGTGAGAACAGATTCCAGACTCATTTCTCAGCTCGGAAGGTACGTTCCGAGTTGGAATTTAAACCCAGACCTGCAGGATTCACAGGCAATTCCCATCCTGCTCCAGAGTGGAAAAGCATCAGATGGAGTGAAAATCATATTGTTGAAATTCCTGGTGCACAATAAAGTCTGGAAGCCTGTGAGAAATGTCCTGGATTTGTACTTCTGCTTGAAGGAAATGCCTTGATTCCAGGGATATCGAATGCCATGTCGCTCAGAGAGGTGAAAGCAGCAGGGCTTGGGAAGAGCCCACGTGAGGGAAGGTGTTCTGCTGAACACATGGGTCTCTTCCCAGAGGGAAAAGGGAATTGTCTCTTGGAGATAGGAATAACATTTCCCAGATCTGCTGCTCCCAACCCCAAATCTGAGTAAACAGCAGCATCTCCAACCCCAAAATGAAGTCTCCTGGCCTGTGGTGAGCGGAGAAGCCACCCCGGCAGAGCCATTCAAGTATCTTTATGTGTAATCCCCATTTTCACTCAGGGTATTAATCCCACAATCCCCTTTCCTCTTCAAAAAGAAGGGGAATTACGTTCTCCTGGCTCACTGAGGAGAAGCCACAGGCTCCAGCCATCCCCAAGGTGATGCTAACAGAACCTATTAAGCCTTAAAAACAAGGTACCGACTTAACGGGGGGGGGGGGGGGGTTCCTGCTCCCACCAGCTGGGGAGCACCAGCCTAGTTTAAACTATTAAATCTAAAATAAATCCTAAAGGGGAGAATACAGCATCTGGAGGGAATAAAACAGCAGAGCAGCGCTGTGCAAAGTCAGTGGGAGAGCTGGGCGGGTGTCACCGGGCACAAGGAGTTCCTCCCCGCGGTGGCGCCAAGGCCGCCGGCTGAGATCCAGCTGCGGGGAGGAGGCAGCCGAGGCCAGGAGTGTCCTGGGGAGCGTCTGGCTCCAGTTTGTTAAGAGAGAGGTTAAGGGATCACTTGGGAGTCGTGTCCAGAAACGCTTTGAAGCGTGACTTGATGTTCCCTTCGGGGCAGCAAAGCATCAGGAGTTACTTTTATTGCTAGAAAATGTCACTCTGCAAAACTTCACTTGTTGGGAAGGGAGATTCAGGGATATTTCCTCACTCCAGAAAGAAAAGACAGCTCTGGGAAAAGCCCTGGCTGTTCACACCAAGGGCTTTTATCAGCCAGCTGTGAACTTTCCCACTTCTCTGTCAAGTTTTCCAGGCAGCAGCTGCCTACCTTGATGGTTCATTCCATGAGACTTGACTAAAAATAGGAAAGAAAAGTCTCACAGCACAAGTCCTGAGGTTTATATCTGACTTCACCAACATCTAAACCCTCTGCAGGGTGTGCAGAGAAAAAGCCACAAGTTTCCCACAGCTCCTCCACTCCTGGCTCCCTGTGGAAGCTCAGCCCCCTCCCAGCCACAGTCCCGGTGGAAGAACGACGAAGATTCCCTTCTCTTCCTCAGGAGAAGGGATCATAGAATCAAGGAATGGCATGGGTTGGAAGGGACCCCAAGGGTCACAGAGCTCCAACCCCCTGCCACAGGCAGGGACACCAACCTCAGGCCTGGAGCTACACAAGGTTGCCCAGGGCCCCAGCCAACCTGGCCTTGAACACCCCCAGACACGGGGCACCCACCCCCTCTCTGGGCAGCCCCTTCCAGCCCCTCACCACTCTCTCTGCACAGAACTTCCCCCTAAGATCCAATCTAACCCTTCCCTCCTCCAGCTTCACTCCATCCCCTTGTCCTGCCAGGCTCTGCCCTTGAACAAGCTGATTCCCCTCCTGTTCCTCTGCTCCCTTCAGGCACTGGCAGGCTGCAATGAGGTCCCCCCACAGCCTTCTCTTCTCCAGGCTGAGCCAGCCCAGCTCCCTCAGCCTCTCTCCAGAGGGGAGCTGCTTCAGCCCTCTGAGCATCTCCCTGCCTCCTCTGAACCCTCTCCAACAGTTCTACATCCTTCTTGTGTTGGGGGCCCCCCATCTGGACACACTACTCCAGGTGGGGCCTCCCCAGGGCAGAGCAGAGAGGGACAATCCCCTCCCTGTCCCTGCTGCCACCCCTCTGCTGATGGAGCCCAGGATCCCATTGGCCTTGCGAGCTGCAAGAGCAAGGGATCTCACAGGGGCTCAGTCGGGTTGGAGACAGCAGCGCTGCTTCTCCAGCACTGATTCCCCATGCAGAGGGGACCGCGCTGACAGGCACAGAAACTCAACACCTTCTCTTCTCCCCGCTGAACTCGCTCGTTCCCACACCAAAACTACCTGAACTGAAAGCACCCAGCTGCCAGCAAGCAGCTTCCCCTACCCCTTTTCGCTTCAAAAGGGACCGAAACACTTCAAAAAGCGACTTTTTCATCTATTACCACAAGTTGCCGAGACAAGTCGGGGAGAGTTGCGTAATCTCAGCGAGCACAGTTAACCCTTAACGATCGGGGTCCTTCTCTCCCGTATCTAAGCGACGGCTGCTGGCTTTGGCACCGCGACTTCTCCTAAAGTTTCAGACACTCGGGGCACCCCAGTCTTCTCCTCGCCTCCTCCCCAAGAATTAAGCTTCTCCTGGGGAAGCCACTGCCAAGCTGTGCCGAGAACCAGCGGGCACAGAGACTGGCGTTAGAACCCAAACCATGGAAACCAAACATTCCCTGCGCCGGGGGCTACCTTAAGAAAGGCAGCCGGGAAGCTTCCCTGACATCCCTCGGGCCGCTCAGCCCCTGACAGCTGCTTCCTCAATAAACAATCAGAGCTCAGAAAGAAGCAGCAACAACAAGGGAGCAGCTTCCCTCCAAAACCATAAGCGGCGAGGTGAAGGCAGCCGCCTCCCAGCCTCCCCCGGGGAACGCTTTGACAGCACCAGGGAGACACCGGCTCCACGGCTCGCCTCCCGCCGGCCGGGGCGCAGGGCTCTCGGGAAGCGCCACCCATCTTCTCCAGGATGATGGTCTCTCGCCAGAGCCGGCGAGAGGCTTCGGTTACACAACGGCGGCAGGCGCGGGGAGGGCGGGGGGAAGGAGGCCGGGGAGCGGGATCCCGCCAAGGGAAGGCTCCCGGGGAGCCCCTCGGGAAGGGCAGGGCGCGGCGCCGAGCCCAAGGTCACGGATGGGTGACAGGAGCCCGGCACGGGACCCGCCCGTCGTTCCACCTCCTCCCCCCACCCCCCCGCACCAGCTCCGGCCCCTCGCCGAGCGGAGCTGCGGCACCGTGCGAGCCCGGCCGCGGCTCCCCACTGACAGCGGCGGCTCCGGCCTCCCCCCGCACAGCCCTGCCCGCTCCGGGCCGCCGCCGGCCGCCCTGCACAGGCCGCCCCGCCGCCGCGCTCGTCCTCAGCCTCCTACCGGCTCCGGTACCGGCCCTGGGCCCCTCCCCGGCGCCCCAAGAAGCCCCCGGGCCCGGCCCGGCCCCGGCCCGGCCCCTCACCATGTCACCGCCGCCCTCTCTCGAGTCCGGGTCCCGAGCCGCCGCCGGAGCCGCCTCAGGAGGTGCCAGACAATAACCCTCCGGAGCGCGAGGAGGAAGCCCGGCCTGCCGCAGCCGCCCCCAGCCAATCAAACCGCCCCATACTGATTTGAACCTTTCCCCCAGCCCAATCGCAAGCTTGCTTCTTGCTCGCTCCCTCAGGAGCTCCGCCTCGCGGACAGCTCAACGGCTGTCGCGCCTCTGCACACGGCACGCAGGGGACGAGGCCGAGAGGCGCGCTCGGGCCGGGGGGGGGGGGGAGGGGGCGGAGCGACGCGGGCACTCGGCAACAGACAGACGGGGGCGTTCCGCCAGCCTGACGGGCAGCCCGCGCAGCCAATGGGAGGAGAGAACCCTTTCCCGCCCTTGCGTTCCGCCCGCCCCCCTGTTTGCTGTGGCGCCCGCGCTCCAGAGGCCGCCCACAGGCCTCCTCCCCCTGTCCCGGGGCTACTGCCGGCGGCGGGGCCGCCTTGGGGGCGGGACGGAGCCTCCCGCCCGTTCCCTGCTCGTCCCGGGCCCTTTCGTGCTCCCCCTGAGGGCCTGGGCTGCTGGCAGGGACCCGGAGCTGCTCCCCGGCCTTCAGGCAGCCCCGGCCCGGGCTGTCCCCGGCCTGTGGCCCCGCTCCGCCTGCCCCGGGCCTGGCTTGGGCCTGAGCCCTGCCAGTGCCGGCTCAGCAGCCCCGGGGTGAGGGGGATCCCTGCCAGGAGCTGCCCGGCCAGCAGAGCCCTGTGTGTGCCGCGGGGATGGTGAGGCAGGAAGGTGGGTCCCGGCCCGTGAGGCCTGTGGGGCGGCAGGTACCGGGCTGGGCCTGGGGGTGGGTTCCGAACCAGCCCCCAGGGTGCCCGGCCCGGCCGCTGTTGGGTGGGAGCTGGTGGTGTGTCAGGGGGATAAACCCTCTCGTTTCCTTCCCCCTGTGAGCCCGTCCCAGCACCGAGCCCGGTGTGAGCGAGGGGGGGTAAATCTGGAGCTGGGGGCGGTAGAGAAGGAGGGGTGATGGCCAACAGGAGCGGCCTCCGGGAGTCGCCTTGCCCCAGGATGGGGGATGGGGCTCGGGAGCCTGCCTGGCCCCTCGGAGGAGTGGATGGAGCAGGTGCGATGAGGGAGGGGTGAGGGAGGCACCTGTGCGCTGTCACTGCCCCCATTGGTGTATCCTGGTTCACACCCTGCCCCGTGCCTCAGTTTCCCTCTGGCACCGATCAGTGTGTGTGTGGGGGGGTGGTGGTGCTGTGCGACCCCCCTCCCCCCTGCAGCTGCCACGCCGGGGGGCTTAAGAGTGCCCCTGCTGCAGGCAAAGAGCTGGGGGGGCCCCCCAGCCCCTCTGCTGTTCCCGGTGCCCCCGTGGGGAATGCAGCCTGCACCTGCCCTATGGGCAGCAACTGCTGCATATCCAGGGCCCCCCCAGCTGTCCCCCATGCTCCCCACACAGCCCTGGCTCCTTCCGCAGGGCTGGAGCAGCTGCCCTCCCCGGCATCCATGGGATGTGTGGGACGGGGTCCCCGTGGACGCTGCCAGCTGCTGTGAGGGATGCACACACACCCCACCCCCCCCCCACCCGCGACAGGGTCACGCCAGGCCCTGGCTGCCCGCAGCGCTGGGGACAAGCGGCGGCGGCGGCGGGGCTGCGGTGAGCGGCTGCGGCTCATGCGCAGGCAGCTCCCGCTCGTGTCCTCAGATGAGCCCGTGCCCGCAGGGAGCCGCAGAGCTAAATGCGGCGTGGGCTGCGGCGCCTGCGTCACCGCACGCCGGCCGGGGGAGCGAGCTGCCATCGCTGCCAGGGGCAGCACGGCACTGCCAGGGCCCTGCCTGGCGTGGGCCGCACGCCACGCACACGGTGTGGAACACGCCAGGCGCTGCACACGCCTTACGCACGCCTGCGTGCCACGCATCAGCCCGCCAACACGCCACGCTGCCCTGTGTGGCACCCACTGCACCAAACCCCCCCCCCCCACCACCTCCCCATGGCACCCAGCCCTCACACCCCCACGTACCCCCACAGCTGCCCAAACTCTGGGGATCCCCCCCTCCAGGGACAAAGTGGCTCTCAACCCTCCTCTACCATGGACAACCCTCTACTCTCCCACCCCAGAGCCTCAGGGACCCCCAATACCCCTACAACACCCTACCCACCCTTCCCAAGGATTGGTGGACCCCCCCAAACGTCCCCCCAAGGAGTCAGACAGGCCCAGCCAGGGTTTTTCAGTTACTTTTTATTTACCCACTGCACCAACCCCCCCCACCACCACCTCCCCATGGCACCCAGCCCTCACACCCCCACGTACCCCCCACAGCTGCCCAAACTCTGGGGACCCCCTCCAGGGACAAAGTGGCTCTCAACCCTCCTCTACTCTCCCACCCCAGAGCCTCAGGGACCCCCAATACCCCTACAACACCCTTCCCAAGGATGGGTGGATCCCCCCAATCCCCTCCAAACCCCCTCCAGAGCCTCAGGGACCCCCAATACCCCTACAACACCCTACCCAAGGATGGGTGGATCCCCCCAATCCCCTCCAAACCCCCTCCAGAGCCTCAGGGACCCCCAATACCCTTACAACACCCTTCCCAAGGATGGGTGGACCCCCCCAAACCCCTCCCCAAACAGTGAGACGGGCCCAGCCAGGGTTTTTCATTCACTTTTCCGCATACTTTTTATTTGTTACAAACATACAATTCTTTAAATATAGACTTGTAAAACTCCATTTTGCAAAAATCTGCTACGGTGAGGAGTGCTCGCTAGCATGAGGAGTTCGTCACGTCGGGCGTCATCTTTGCTAGTGGTAAAATCCAGGACCTGCCTTCGGCAACCGCCGGCCGCTCCCCGGCGTCTCCCGAAACCGCCCCGCCGGCCGCAGAGGAAGGGAGAAGAAGGGGGGTGGGGGGGGGGGGGAGGGGGGGAGGACCGGGACTCCCCCATCCCCGGGCGCCGGCAGCCCCGCTCTGGGCCACCTTAAAGTGCATGGTTTGCTTTTATTTTTTGTTTTTCTTTCATTAAAAAAATAAGAGGAATAAAACTTTCTTCTCTCATCAAGGTACTTCGGGGTGAATGTTTTGGTCTCTCAGCAGATACTGGCCGAAGCCGGTGCCTGGCAGCTCTTGGTGGAGCATCCAGTTCTTCACGCCGATGTTGACCGACTGGCACATTCCCATCGCTGCCCTGGGGTGAGCTGTGTGTGCTGGACCCGCTCGCAGTTGTCGCCGCGCTGGTAACGCCGTAACAATGCGGTGGCTTCGAGGCCTCACCACCACCAACCCCAAGCGCCTCCGACCGCTAGCCCGACGATCACCACCGCCATGAGAAGCCACCAACGCCGCCGCGCTCCTTTCCCAGCTCAGCTCAATCCCAGATCCATCCCAGCGCCTGGATTCAGAGCTCTCACGCCGACGCATCAACCGCCAGCTCCTCTTGGCGCAGGCACCGCTGGCTCGACCGGCTCCGCGACGCAGGAGGAGGGCGACGGCGCCCGCGGCCCAGCCTCGCCCTACGAGGAACATCTCCAAGACTCCATCAAGCCACCTTCTCCATGACTCCATCCAGCCACCGCCACGCCGAAGCCGCTTCAGCTTTCCCATCAGGACCCCTCTCCTGGCGAGTATCTGCTGAGAGATTCCTTGTGCATCAGCTCAAGTACCGTCATCGCTCGCTCAACGCTTCTGTTTTTCTCTTTTTTTCTTATTTTTTCCTTTTTTTTAATGTTTTTTTTTTAAGCTTTTTCTTTTTTTTTCTTTCTTTTTTAAAAGAGAAGCCGGCGAGGGTTTGGTTTGGTTGGTTGGGGTTGGTTTTCTTTTCCACCAACAAGAGAAACCACCGCTCTCCCCAGCGCGGCAGCTCCGGGAACTGGTCACCTCCCTTCAAAGTCACCCTCCACGAGGGACCTCGACTAGATTCTCATGCCCATCACCCCAAAACAGCTGCAAACAAGGCAGGATAATTCCCATTTTTTTCTTCCATATTTTTTTTCTCTTGGGAAGGGGAGGAGGGAAGGGGAAGGGGAGGGGGGGGGGGGGAAAAGAAACTGAAGCAGTTTGAACTTTGTTAACGGAGCCGCCGCCGGCTCCCAGCCCGGACGCTGTGGGTATTTACATGGATTTTGGGGCGCTATACAGGATTTACAGCATTTTTCTAGTTTGTACAGCGATCATCGCGCTCTCAAACCGTCCCTTCTGGGGCAACTGAAATCTGGAAGCTCCAAGAATTTGGGATTATTTTTTTTTCCCCCCCTTTTCTGGTTTAAAAACAAAACAAAACAAAAAAAATGAAAAAAAAAAAGCTATTTGCCCATTTTCTCTGGAATCCAACCCCAAACCCCAGCCCAATCCCATATATACACACCCCCAACGTGTGGATATACAGATATATATATATATACGGCTCTGCGGAGAGACGCCGACAACAGCCTGACTTGGGGTGTAAGCATCAACACCCCGCTTCCCTCAGGAAAGGCGCTGTGGCACGAGGGGGCTCCCCGCTCAACTCCCCCCCTCTCAGCAGCCAAACCCCAAAAAAACCCTAAAACGCACCAAAATAAAACAACACCCCCCCCCAATATTCTCCCTCACAGAAACCCCCCAACCCCCCAAATCCTCGCCCGCGCCGATGCTCGGCCACCAGCTCGCCGCGTCGCTCTCGCCGGCACATTAAAAAACCCCCTTTTTTTTGGGTTTTTTTTCCTTTTCTTTCCCATTTTTATCTCATTTTTCAGATGGTTTTGCGTTTGGTTTCAAGGGGGGGGGGGGGGGAAGTTGTTTTCCCACTGCCAGCTCACTCCCCCCAAACGCTCTCTCCTCTTCGCGCCGGCATGTTCCGTAACGCACAGGATTCCGGTTGCCAAAGCGAACGCCGTCTGCTGCAGCGGGGTCCTGGTTTCCATTGGGTGTTTTTTTGGTCAGGTTTTTTGGTTGTTGTTGGGGTTGTTGGGTTGGTTGGGTTGGTTTTCTTGTTTTTTGGCCTTTTTGTTTCGTTTTCCCATCTTCCACGTATTTTCTTAGGCGGCTACCGCGAGGTGAGCCGGGCCGGCGGTGACTGTGCCGCCACCCCAGAGTAGAAAGGCCAAACCCCCACAATTCAGCCAAAAATAAAAAGAAAGAAGAATAATATATATATATTTTTTTTATGTATATATATATATATATATATGATCCTCTTCAAAAATAAAAGGAGAGGTACCGCCTGCGCCTTCGCAACCGGCTCCCGGTAGCCGAACACCGGCAAGTCCATCGCTGCGGAGCCGGGCGTCTTTCCCCCCTCCCGGTGCAGTTGCCGCCGCCGCCGTCATCTTGCTGCTTTCTCCCCCCCACCCCAAACCCAGCATGGAACTGGGATGAAGAGAGAGGGGGGGGGGGGTGGTGGTGGTGGTGGTGGGGAATGTTCTCAACCTCCGCGGCGGCGGGAAGCTGCGCGAACGTAAAACCAGACCGATGTGTGGATACAGCAGGACGTCACTGGAAAGAGCTGCCTTAAGGGTACAAAATACAGTACGGACGCGGTTCGGACATCGAGATAAAAGACTATTGCTCCCGTGTGAGTGAGGAAACCCAGTCCTGTGCCACGGAGGAGGAGGAGTAAAAACGGGAGAAACGGAAGAAATTCGCTTTAAAAATCCCTTTAAAAAGCCCTACGGAGGCGACAAAAGGCAGGATGGACGGACAGACGGACAGACGACGTTCCCCCGGGGCTCTGCTGGGTTTCTAGGCAGGAGAGGAGGGGGTGTTGGAGTGGGGTGTATGACAGTCGGTGTCCCCCACGCCGTGCGAAGGTGAAGTCGCTGCCGGCTGTTCCTTTGCTTCCCAAGAAATAGGGAGAGATGCCGGGATCCACGATAATAAATTAAGGAGGCAGCTGAGTTGGGAGAGCTGGTTGCAGGCTCCAGAATAAGCAGAGAAGGAGAAATTCCTTTAAAACAAAACAACCCCCCCCCAAAAAAAAAAAGTCCTAAAACTGGAGAAATCAGAGAAAAAAAACCACCTGAAAACTTTGGAATGGAGAGCGATGAACTCAGGTCAATCCAGAGTTCCTGGGTAGGGAAAAAATCAACACACACACCCCCCCCTCCTCAAAAACACCTCCCAGGAAAGGGCAGGATTGAGCTAAAACCAAAATGAAAGAATTTCCTTTTTTTTCTTTTTAAAATAAAAACCGTTTTGAGTGGAAAAATCCATTTAATGGGAGAGGCTCCCCCCCAGAATGGACTCTGGCATGGCTGGTGGGGAGAGGCAGCACCAGCATAGCCAGGCTGAGAAATAAACCCAAAATCCAAAAGAAAAAGGGGGTAAAAGATGGATTTTGGAGCCTTTCGGTGTAAAGGGGAAAGACACCCGGCTGGGTACTCCCGGGATGGAGCCAGCGCTCTCCTTATTTGGAGAGAAGGGGAAGATGTTGCACCCCGTCGAGTTATCCTTGTGCTTTGTGCCTGCGGGAACCTGCCTCTCTCTTCCTGCGACCCACAACAACCCCCCCCCTCGGCGACAGCAAGGGGTGGGGGGATGGGGACGAGAAGTTTTTTTGGGGGGGGGGGGGAGGAAAAAGAGTCCAAAATCATCAATCAGAGAAAGTTCCCCTCAATTTGCAGGACCCTGTCGGCGTGGTGCCAGCTCGGGGGGGGTGTAGGGGGGGTGTGGGGGGTGGGTTCTGGTTTGGAGCACCCGGAGTTTAGCGGTTTGTATCCCACAAAAAAAAATAATCAACACCCCCACCCCCCCTCCCCCCCCCAAAAAAATACCCCCAAAAAAAGCCAACAACAACAACAAAAATCACCTGGAAAAGGGGGAAAAAAAATTAAAAAGGAAAATAAAGGGAAAAAGGAGAGAAGAGAGAATGGACGTTGGTCCAGGAATGGCCCCCCCCTTCCTCCCCCCGTCCTGGCTCTCGCTGCCGACGGCTCCCGCTTGCCGGCTTCGTTGCTCCTTCACCTCCTCCTCCTCCTCCTCCTCCTCCTCCTCCTCCTCTCCCTTCTCCCGGCTCCTTTTCCGCTGGCGAAAGCTTTGGTGCGTGGCGACCGGCCCGGTGAGCCACGGCTCTTCTCGGTGCACCCTGGGATGCTGGTTTGGATGGTGGTGGTGGTGGCACCGTGTTGGCTTTGGGAGAGCAGAGAGGATCCGTGCGGCCGCCCCCCTTCCCCGATCCCCCGAAAAACGGGGAGTCCTCAGGGTCCCGGCAGGAGGAGGGAGGGATGGCGGCGGCATCGCGGTTGGGCCGGTCTCTCTCTCTCTTTTCTCTCTCTCTTTCTCCGGCGGCAGCGGCGGGGGGACATGGGGGACCCCTTTGCCGGGCTGGGGGGGTGGGGAGGAGGCATGGGGAATGAGGGGGGGCTGGAGGTGTGGGGGGAGGGGGAATGGGTACGGGGGGAGGGGGAACGGGCACGGGGAGAGGGGGAACGGGCACGGGGAGAGGGGGAACGGGCACGGGGAGAGGGGGAACGGGCACGGGGAGAGGGGGAACGGGCACGGGGAGAGGGGGAACGGGCACGGGGAGAGGGGGAACGGGCACGGGGAGAGGGGGAACGGGCACGGGGAGAGGGGGAACGGGCACGGGGAGAGGGGGAACGGGCACGGGGAGAGGGGGAACGGGCACGGGGAGAGGGGGAACGGGCACGGGGAGAGGGGGAATAGGTATGGGGGGAGGGGGAATGGGCACGGGGAGAGGGGGAATAGGTACGGGAAGGGGCTGCGGGAGGGAGGGGGGGGCCGGCGGCAGGGTTCAGGTCGAGGGAGGCTCAGTCGTCGTCCACGTCGTCTCCATCGGAGTCGTCTCCAGCGCCGCTGCCGCTGCCGGGTCCCGGGGGTCCTGCACGTCGGTCGTAGAGCTTGTCCCGCTGGCGCTCTTGGATGTCACGCATCTCCTCGGCGTAACGACAGAAAGCACCGCCGAACTTGGCCCAGGCCTTGTAAGGGACGGTGATGGCGTTCCGGTACGACGGCTTCACCTCGCTCACCCGCAGGAAGACGCCGTACTTGTTGCAACCCACGTCGAAGAAGAAGCGCTTGGAGTCCACGGTGATGGAGGTGCCCTCGGGCAGCTCCCCGTAGAGCCCCCCGCCGCCCGGCCCGCCGCCCCCGGGCCCTCCCAGCTCATCCTCCTCTCCCCCGTAATCATCGATGAGCTTGGCCAAGGCGTCGCGGAACTCGATCAGGCCTTGGGCGGGCAGGGCGATGGTCTGACCGCTCTGCAGCCCGGGGGGACCACCCGGGAAACCTCCCGGCCCACCGGGGCCTCGATTGACGGTCTGACGGATGCGGAGGAAGCGGCCTCGCTGGTTCTCCTTCAGGTCCAGGTAATACTTGCGGTTCTCCCGCACCAGGAACTCGCTTTTCAGGGCGCGGCGGGGGCCGGGGCCGGCGCCGTCCTCGCCGGGAGGCCCAGAGGCCTGAGCCAACTGCTCGGGGCTGGAAGGGCCGAGCTGAGCGTAGTGTTCGATGAAATCGCCCAGGTAATCGCGGAACTCGGCGGCCACGGCCATGGAGAGGGTGAGGCGGCTCTTGGAGCCGCCCGCCCCCACCTCGGCGATCTTGAGGAAGCGGCCCTTGGCGTTCTGCTTCACGTCCAGGTAGAACCGCTTGTTCTGGATGTCCAGGCGCTTCGAAGCCAGTTCTTGAGTCTCCTGTTCCGGGCCTGCGCCGCTTCCGCCACCTCCGGACCCTCCACCTCCTCCTCCTCCACCGCCTCCACCTCCGCTTCCTCCGCGGGCGGCCGCGAACCCGCCGCTGCCGCCGCGCTCGCTGCCGCTGTCCCCGTCCGCCATCTTGTCCGCCCGCCCCGCGCCGGCCCTTCCGCGCGCGGCCGCCCCGCTTCCGGCGCGCGCCTCCCTCCTCCTCCTCCTCCTCCCCCCCCCCTCCCTCCCCTAAACCCGCCCCGCCCCTCTGCGACAAGGGGTGACGTCACCGCCGCACTCTGCCGCGCCGCCGCGAGCGGGACAACACCCCCCCCCCCCCTCACCCCACCCCCCACCTCACCTCACCTCGGGTCACGTGGGGAGGGACAAGCCCCGCCCGCCGCGTCCCCGCGCGCCCCCGGCAGAGCCCCGCCCCTCCCTCCCCCCCGAGCTGTCAATCAGCGCCGCCTGCAGCTCTCATTGGCTGCGCCGGCCTGAGGGAGTCACCTCAAAGCCCCGCCCCTCCGGCCCGGGGGGGTATGACGTCACAGGCAGGCAGCCAGCATGGCGTCATCGAGAGCGTCAGCAGCGGGAGGGGCTGGAGCTGGGAAGCCGGGGGCGCCCCAGGGCCAGGGGGGGAGCAGCCCCAGCCTCCCCCCCCCCCCCCCCCAGGGGCCCCCCAGGGGGCGGGCTGACCCTAGAACTGCCCCCCCGGGGTGAGGGCTGGCTCCAATCTGCCCCCCAACTCCCCCCAGGGTGAGGCCTGGCTCCAGAACTGCCCCCCAAAACCCCCCCGGGGTGAGGGCTGACCCCAGAACTGCCCCCCAGCCACACGCTGGGGTCCCCATGCCCAGGGCAGAGGGACATGAAAGTGGGGTCCCCCCAAAGCCAAATGCCCCCCAAGGGCACAAGTGCCTCCCAGGGCTCCCCCCTTCCCTTCCCCCCCCAGCACCCCAATAATCACTTGAAATCCACCCCCCCAACATTTCCCCCCTCCCTGATGCACCCCCCAGACAGACGCTGGGTGCTGCCCCCTGCCCCCTGACTCACACTGGGTGCTGTCCCCACCCCCCAGACACACACTGGGTGCTGCCCCCTGCCCCCCCCCCAGACAGTCACTGGGTCCTGCTCCCCCCAGACACACACTGGGTGCTGCCCCCACCCCCCAGACACACGCTGGGTGCTGCCCCTGTCCCCCCCTCAGACACACGCTGGGTGCTGCCCCCTGCCCCCCCAGACACACGCTGGGTGCTGCCCCCCCACCCCAGACACACGCTGGGTGCTGCCCCCCCACCCCAGACACACACTGGGTGCTGCCCCCCCCCCCCAGACACACACTGGGTCTCACACACAGACTCTTTATAGGCGACAGGCTCAGGGGGGTGAGATGGGGGTGGCTCAGCTCAGCCCAGCGGGTTTGGGGGGGTCGGTGTGACCCATGGGTGGTGCTGGGTGGGGTGGGGGTGCCAGCCCAGTCCCTGCCCCCTCCTCCCTTCAGTGGGGCAGCTCGTGGGGGATGAGCTTGTAGTGGGCGCCGCAGGAGGGGCAGCGCTGGGCCTCGCCCTGGTGCAGCCAGAACCACACGACACAGCTGTTGTCCTCTTCACCTGGGGGGCAGAGGGATGGGGGGGGACAGGATGGGGGTCAGAGGGATTGGGGGGACACAGAGGGATTGGGGGGGCAGAGGGATTGGGGGGGGGACACAGAGGGATTGGGGGGGGCAGGATGGATGGACAGAAGGATTGGGGGGGCAGGATGGGGGACAGAGGGATGGGGGTTGGGGGGACACAGAGGGATTGGGGGGGGACACAGAGGGATTGGGGGGGGACACAGAGGGATTGGGGGGACAGGATGGATGGACAGAAGGATTGGGGGGGCAGGATGGGAGGCAGAGGGATTGGGGGGGACTCAGAGGGATTGGGGGGGATTGGGGGGCAGGATGGGGGACAGAGGGATTGGGGGGGACAGAGGGATTGGGGGGGACAGAGGGATTGGTGGGGTTTGGGGGGGACGTAGAGGGATTGGGGGGCAGGATGGGGGGGCAGAGGGATTGACAGAGGGATTGGGGGACACACACAGAGGGATGGACAGAGGGATTGGGGGGGACACAGAGGGATTGGGGGGGCAGAGGGATTGGGGGGGACACAGAGGGATTGGGGGCAGGATGGATGGACAGAGGGATTGGGGGGATGGAGGGATGGACAGAGGGATGGGGGCAGAGGGATTGGGGGGGATTTGGGGGACACACAGAGGGATTGGGGGGGCAGAGGGGCACTTACACACACAGCCCACGATGCGCTTGGTGTTGATGGAGGGCACGAGGTTGGGATCCTCCTTGGTCCCTGCGTAGCGCTTCGGGCGGAACATGCTGTAGGGGTCCTGGGGGGAGGGGGGGGGTGAGCAGGGGGCACCCACACCTGGCCCCCCTTGCAACAGCACCCTGAGCCACAGCCCTCCCCACCTTCAACCTGGGCTCCCCTCCAAGACACCCCCACCCTGCCCCACCCTGGGGCTCCACGACACCCCCACTCTAGGGCTCCCCAAGACACCCCCACCCTGCCTCACCCTGGGG
Organism: Laterallus jamaicensis coturniculus; assembly: GCA_022605575.1. NCBI lineage: Eukaryota > Metazoa > Chordata > Aves > Gruiformes > Rallidae > Laterallus > Laterallus jamaicensis. Next base: position 5,153,134 of record JAKCOX010000049.1, on the reverse strand, counting down.
TCCCCCCCAAGACAACCCCACCCTGCCTCACCCTGGGGCTCTCCTCCAAGACACCCCCACCCTGCGGTACCCCCCAAACACCCCCATCCTGCCCCACCCTGGGGTCCCCCCCAAGACACCCCCACGCTGCCTCACCCTGGGGTCCCCCCCCAGACACCCCCACCCTGTCCCACCCTGGGGTCCCCCCCCAGACACCCCCACCCTGCCCCACCCTGGGCCACCCCAAGACACCCCCACCCTGGGGTCCCCCCCAAGACACCCCCACCCTGCCCCACCCTGGGCCTCCCCAAGACAACCCCACCCTGGGGCTCCCCAAGACACCCCCACCCTGGGGTCCCCCCCACAGGACAACCCCAGCCCCCCCTCACCCTAAAATACCCCCCTCCCCCCAAGGAACCCCATCCCCTCCTCACCCTACCCTCCCCACTGGACACCCCAACCCCACCCTGGGGCACCCCCCAGGCCAGCCCCACCCCCCCAGCTCCCACCCCTCACCCTGTGGTCCCCCCAATACACCCCCACCCTAACCTAGGCCTCCCCCCCCCCCAGAACATACCCCACCCACCTCATCCCGAGGTGCCCCCAGGGCTTCCCACCAGGACACCCCCCCCGCACACCCCCCCCGCCCCCCACAAGCGCCCCCCCGGCCCCGCACTCACCAGGCCCTTGCTCATGGCCTCCATCACCTTCCGCTCCAGCCCTGTCGCCTGCTCCTCATCGGTGGCGAGGTCACCTGTGGGGGGCCCGGTCAGGAGGGGGGTCGGCCCGAACAGGGGAGGCCCGGTCAGGAGAGGAGGGGGGGCCGGTCAGGGTCGGGGGGGCCGGTCGGGGGGGCGGGGTCTAGGAGGGGGATGCCCGGTCAGGAGAGGAGGGGGGGCCGGTCAGGGTCGGAGGGGGCCAGGTCAGGGTTGGGGGGGGCCGGTCAGGAGGGGGGGGGGGCCGTCAGGACAGTGGGGGGCCTGAACAGGGGGGGCCCGGTCAGGGTTGGGGGGGGCCGGTCAGGATGGGGGGGGGGGGTCTAGGAGGGGGGTGCCCGGTCAGGAGAGGAGGGGGGGCCGGTCAGGGTCGGGGGGGGCCGGTCAGGAGGGGGGGCGCCTGTTAGGAGGGTGGGGGCCCGGTCAGGACGGTGGGGGGGGTGTGCTCAGGCAGGGGGGGGGCCCGGTCAGGAGTGGGAGGGGGGTGGTCGGGGGGGGGGGGCCCGAACAGGGGGGCCCAGTCAGGGTTGGGGGGGGCCGGTCAGGAGGGGGGGGGGGGGGGTCTAGGAGGGGGGTGCCCGGTCAGGAGAGGAAGGGGGGCCCGGTCAGGGTTGGGGGGGGCCGGTCAGGAGGGGGGGGGGGCGGTCAGGACGGTGTGTGTGGGGGGTGGTCAGGCAGGGTGGGGGCCCGGTCAGGACGGTGGGGGGGCGGTCAGGAGGTGAGGCCGGTCAGGAGGGGGTGGGCCCGGTCAGGAGTTGGGGGGGGGGGCGGTCAGGGGTGGGGGGCCCAAACAGGGGGGGCCCGGTCAGGGTTGGGGGGGGCCGGTCAGGACGGTGTGTGGGGGGGTGGTCAGGCAGGGTGGGGGTCCAGTCAGGGTTGGGGGGGCGATCAGGAGGGGGGGGCCCGGTCAGGACGGTGGGGGGGGGGGGGCCCGGTCAGGCGGAGGCCCGAACAGGGGGTAGGCCCGGTGGGGGTGGGGGGGCCGGTCACAGGGGAGGCCCGGTCCGCCCACCCCGCGTTCCCCGCGTGCCGCCGCCCCGCCCATCCCCCGTCCCCCCTCCCCCCGGCTCACCGGGCGCGGCGAAGCGCCGTGCGGGCGCGGCGCGGGCGGAGGCGGCGGGCAGCAGCCGCAGGGCCGCGCTCACCCGCAGTAACCTTGAGGCCATGGCGGAGAGCGGCACTTCCGGAGCGGCGGCACTTCCGGAGCGGCGGCGCGGGCGGAAGTGTCGTCCCGGGGATGGGAGGAGCGGGAGGGGCCTGATAAGCCCCGCCCAATGGGCGGAGTCTCCCCTTAGCAACAGGCCACGCCCATAGCAACAGAAGAGCCCTAGCCCTCCGGTTGGCCACGCCTTCTTCATGCATGGCCACGCCCCCTCCAGCTGGCCACGCCCCTCGGGGATCACAGGGCGGAGGGGCCCTGGGGGTGGGAGACCCGGGGCGTAGGGTCAGCCTGGGGGGGTCAGAGGGGGCAGGGAGACCCTGGGGGGGCAGGGACACACCTGGGGGGCCCGGGCGGGGCCAGGGGCATCCTGGGGGACACAGCGACACCTTGGGGGGGGACTTGGGGACACACAGAGCCATCCGGGGGGGGGCAGGGACATCCTGGGGGGCCAGGGACACACCTGGGGGGCCCAGGTGGGGCCAGGAGCATCCTGGGGGGCACAGCGACACCTTGGGGGGGGACCTGGGGGATAAACACAGCTATACTGGGGGGTCTGAGAGGCACAGGCACAACCCAGGGGGGACACAGGGACACCTTGGGGGGGTCTTGGGACACACACACAGCCATCCTGGGAGGTCTGGGGGACACAAGGACAGCCATGGGGGACACAGGGGCACCCTGGGGGGTCAGGGACACACCTGGGGGGCCCAGGTGGGGCCAGAGGCATCCTGGGGGGCACAGCGACACCTTGGGGGGGGACCTGGGGACATACTGTCTGTCTAAGGGAGTCTGGGGGGACACAGGGACACCCTGGGGGGCCAGGGACACACCTGGGGGGCCCGGCCGGGGCCAGAGACATCCTGGGGGACACAGCGACACCTTGGAGGGGTCTTGGGGGACACACAGAGCCATCCTGGGGGGTCTGGGGGACACAGGGACAACCCAGGGGGGGCAGGGACATCCTGGGGGGCCAGGGACACACCTGGGGGCCCAGGTGGGGCCAGAGGCATCCTGGGGGACACAGCGACACCTTGGGGGGTGACTTGGGGGACACACACAGCGCCATCCTGGGGGACACAGGGTTAACCTTGGGGGGACAGGGACACCTTGGGGGGGACTTGGGGGACATACTGTCCATCTAAGGGAGTCTGGGGGGACACAGGGACACCCAGGGGACAGGGACACCCTGGAGGTGCAGGGACACCTCTGGGGGGGGTCAAGAGGGGGACGACAGGAACATCCTGGGGGGAGTCTGGGGACACACACACAGGGGGGTCTAGGGAGGACAGGGACACCCCGGGGTGGGAGGCAGGGACACTGAGGCAGGGACAACCTGGGGGTCTGGGGGGGACACCGGGGGGAGCAGGGACACATCCTGGGGATTCACAGGGACACCCCTTGTCGGGGGGGGGGGCACAGAGACACCTGGGGGGACACAAGGACACCAGTGGGTACAGGTGTCCCCATGGGCAGGGGGGATGTGCCCTCCTCTGCAATGCCCCATGGACTGCGGACCCCTGGTAATGGGCACTGGTGGCACCAGGGCCTGGGGGCCAGGAACCCCCCCAGGACGCCAGGGCCAGGACCCTCCTCCCAGCCCCTGCCTCAGTTTCCCCAGGGAGCCTTTCCCTCTGCTTACTCATCCCCATCGATCCCGGCACCGCTCGTTTGCCAGCCTGGCGCTAATTGCCTCCCAACCCCCCTGGGGGGGGTGTGGGGAGCGGGAGGGGGGGGGTACTACTGCCTCTTCCCAGGGAAGGGGCGGGGGGGGGGGCAAACCCAACCCCTTCTGTACCCCTTGTTACAGGCCGGGCCGGTTTGGGCCCCCCCCCAGTTTGGCATGCTGGGGTGCAGGGGGCACGTCTGGGCAGTGGGGAGGGGGGGGCAGCAGCCTCTATTCTGGGGAGGGGGGAAGAGGAATGGAAAAAGATAAAGAAAAGGAGAAAATATGACCCCCCCCTCACTGTAAAAATAGCACTGGAGGGGCCGGGTGGGGGTGGGGGGGCCGTGGGTGCGTGCCAAGGGAGGAGGGCAGGACGGACGGACAGACGGACAGCGCAGGCCGGCAGCCGCCCCAGCGCTCCCCAGGACACCGCCCGGCCAGCAGCACCCTTGCCCCACCCTGGGGTGCCCTGCTTTGCCTTGGGTTTTGATTTGGGGGGGGGAGGACACGACGCCCCCTGATATTTCCACACACACAACCCCCCACCCCCCCAAACCCCACCCCGACCCCCTCCGCCGGCCATGGGGATCCAGGGCATGGAGCTGTGTGCCGTGGCCGTGGTCATCCTCCTCTTCATCGCCGTCCTCAAGCAGTTTGGCATCCTGGAGCCCATCTCAGTGGAAGGTAACCCCGCGGGTGTGCCCCCCCCACCCTCACCCCCACCCCAAATCCCCCCCCCCCATTTATTCAGTTCCAGCCCCCCCTCAGTCTGGGGGTGTCCCAGTCCTGCCCCCGCCCTGGGTTACGGGACCCGTTGGGCCTGTCTGCGGTCCTGTGTGGGTGACACCAGCTTGCTTTGGGGGGCAGGACCCCCCTCCCTGGATGGGTTTGGGGGGGTGGGGGGAGCTGGCAGCCCCCTACCCTTGCCGCGTCATGGCCCAGCCTTGCTCTGACCTTCCCCAGGGGGCTGGGCCGGCTCCAGCCCCCGAAACACCCCGCCAAAGGGATGCTGGGGACCCCTCAGACCGCATTGACCTCCAAACCTCTCATGAGGGGTGATACTGGGGGGGGCCTCCGCACCCCCTGAGACCCCAAGACAGGTCAACGAGGACCCCCCCAGGCCACAGTTACCCCCAAACCTCCCCCAAGCAGGATGGCGGGGCGCTCCGAGCCTGCAGTGGCCCCCCCCAAACCCTCCTGAGGAGGATGTTGGGGGTCTCTGAGCCCCCACTGACCCTCCTAGAGATGGGACCCCCCCCACCCCTGCCCCTTCACACCCCTCCAAACCCAGTTCACAGGGGGTAGGGACAGGGGGTTAACCCCCTCCGTACCCCCACATTAGTGCCTGGGGGGACCCCAGGATTTTCCGGGGTGTCCCTATGGATGCGGCACATCCCCCTCCCCATCCCCCTCCCAGTTTTCCCAGCTAACATTCCCACTAACCCCATCTCGGCGCTGAACGGGTCTGCGGGGGCTTCCCAGGCGGGAATTATTAATGAGCCATCATTTATTAATTACCTTCCGCCAGGCCAGGCGCGGGCGGCCGGGAGCGTTAGCGGGGCCGGGGCGAGAAGGGGCTCCGGGATGCTCCGCGCCCCGGGGAGACGCGGTGCCGGCGGCGGGGCAGGGATCCATCAGCTCCTAGGGAACCCCTTGGGTGGGCTGGCTGCTCCCGCGGGGCGCTGGGCCCCGGCGCTCTCTGGTTCTCCTCCTGGCACGGGGTTGGGGTTGGGAGTTGGGTTTAGGCCGGGATGGAAGCAGGTGGGATCAAGGTGGAGAGGCCGCTGGACACACCGGAGCGGGGGCTCTGCCGGCGTCTCCCGGCAGACGGCGGCGATGCCGAGGTGGAGCTCGCGACCGTCCGGCACCAACCTGAGGGGCTGGAGCAGCTGCTGGCACAGACCAAGTTCACCAAGAAGGAGCTTCAATCCCTCTACCGTGGCTTCAAGACCGTGAGTGTAGGGGGGGGACCCTCACCCTGGCGCCCCACCGCGAGCACCGGGGCTGGATTTTGGTGGAGCACCCACTCTCCTCCCCCAGGAGTGTCCCAGCGGCCTGGTGGATGAGGAGACCTTCAAGCTCATCTACTCCCAGTTCTTCCCCCAGGGTGGTGAGTTGGGGACCCTTACAGGGTGCCGGGGTGCTGGGATGCCAGGGTGGGTGCCACCTCTGGAGAAAACACCCAATCCCAATGCGGGTGCGTGCCGGGGGTCAGCGGCTCTGCCTTCCCTCCCCTCACAGACGCCAGCACCTACGCTCACTTCTTGTTCGACGCCTTCGACGCCGACCGCAACGGGGCTCTGTGCTTCCAGGTGAGCATCCCGGCGCCGTCTCCGGCATCGGGAAAAGCCGTGCCGCCGGCGTGCCGCTCCTCCAGCCGCCGGCAGCTGTAAGCATGCCCAGCACCGTGATTCATCACATCTTCTCCGTGCCCCTGTGTGGTTGGGGAATAAAAGCTGAGCGCAGCAGCGCCGGCCCGAACCCGTCTCCTCGATGGCGGGATGCCGGGGGAGCGCCGGGCACTGCGGCAGGGGTGGCTGGTGGAGGGGGGGGTCAGGGACGGATTGACCGCGGTGATTAAAAATAACCAGGAGTGAGAATAGAAACAGGATCAATAGGGGGGAATAAACAACCCTGACCCCCCCCCACCGGGCATCCCAGGATCGATGGCAGCACTGGGAGGGGGGGTAACTGGTGGAGTGGGTGGGTATGATCTCATCACAGGCTGGGTGGATGGAGGGAGAGCAGTGGGTGGCATCTAGCTTGACCTCAGCAAGGCTTTGATACTGTCTGCCATGACACCCTGATAGCAAAGCTGAGAGAGCATGGGATGGATGAGGGGACAGTGAGGTGGGGTGAGAACTGGCTGATGGGCTGAGCTGAGAGGGTGTGATCAGTGGAGCAGAGTCTGACTGGAGACCTGTGACCAGTGGTGTCCCCAGGGCTCAGTGCTGGGTCCAGTCCTGTTCAATATCTTCACTGACACCTTGCTGAGGGAACAGCACCCACCCTCAGCAAGTGCTGCTGATCCAGAGCTGGGAGGGGTGGCTGCCAGGCAGGACACTGCGCTGCCATCCAGAGCCCTGGCCAGGCTGGAGAGCTGGGCAGGGAGAGACCAGATGGGGTTCAACAACAGCAAGTGGAGAGTCTGGCCCCTGGGGAGGAAGAACTGCTGGAATCAGGACAGGCTGGGGGGGAGCTGCTGGAGAGGAGCTCTGTGGAGAAGGAGCTGGGGGTGCTGGGGGGTGACAGGGTGGCCATGAGCCAGCAGTGTGCCCTGGGGCTGAGAGAGACAATGGGATCCTGGGGGCATCAGGAGGAGTGTGGGCAGCAGGTGACAGGAGGGGATCCTCCCCCTCTGCTCTGCCCTGGGCAGGCCCCAGCTGGAGTGTTGTGTCCAGTGCTGGGCTCCCTGGGATCAAACAGCCAGGGATCCCCTGGAGAGAGTCCAGAGGAGGCTGAGGAGATGCTGAAGGGCCTGGAGCATCTCCCCTGGGAGGAAAGGCTGGGTGAGCTGGGGCTGTTCAGCCTGGAGAGAAGAAGACTCAGGGGGGACCTTATGAATGTCTCTCAATATCTGAAGGATGGGATGCAGGGGAATGGCCAGCCCCTTTTCAGTGTCTGTGGGGACAGGACAAGGGGCAATGGCTGCAAGTTGGAGCACAGGGAGTTCCACAGCACCATGGGGAAGAACTTTTCCCCAGTGAGGGTGAGGGAGCCCTGGGACAGGCTGCCCAGGGGGTGTGGAGTCTCCTTCTCTGGAGAGATTCCAGCCCCATCTGGACACCGACCTGTGTGCCCTGTCCTAGGGACCCTGCTTTGGCAGGGGTGGGACCCCATGGGCTCTGGAGGCCCCTTCCCACCCCTGTGAGTCTGTGATTCTGTGATATGGGCCTGTCTCTGGGGTGTGGGGGTGCTGGGGGTGCTGGTGGGGTGTCCCTGCTCAAGGCCATGGCTCTTCTGGCAGGATTTTGTGGTCGGCCTCTCGGTGCTGCTGCGGGGCACGGTGCGCCAGAAGCTGAAATGGGCCTTCAACCTCTACGATATCAACAAGGATGGCTACATCACCAAGGAGGTGACACGGGGGCGCGGGGACACGTTGGTCAGGGGGAGCTGGGCAGGGTGGGAGCACTGTGGGGATGGTGCTGGTGGGAGTGGGCGCTAAAGGGGATGATGAAGGCGGCTTCGCTGGAAGGGTCCCATCGCCCTGACCCTCCCTCTGTCTCCTCCAGGAGATGCTGGAGATCATGAAGTCCATCTATGACATGATGGGGCGCTGCACCCACCCCAGCCTGAGGGACAGCGCTCCCATGGAGCACGTGGAGCTGTTCTTCCAAGTGAGCTGGTCCCACCTCATCCCAGCAGCTGCCAAACTCCCTGCAAAGGGCTGGGGCTGCCCCTGCTGCCAGGGGTGTCCCCACTGAGCCACCCCCTTCTCCCCCCTTGCAGAAGATGGACAGGAACGGTGACGGTGTGGTGACCTTCGAGGAGTTCCTGGAGACATGCCAGAAGGTCAGCAGCTCATGGGGGAGGGGGCTTGGGCATCCCCACCCTCCTCCTCCTCCTCCTCACTGCCAGGCCCCAAGATGGAACCCCCCTTCCACTTCCTCATCCCATCCCAAAATGGGGATGGAGGGATGGGGAAGGGGATGGGGAGGGGAGGTTAGGAGGGGCTGATGAGAAGGAGGGGGCAAGGGGGTGGGGGGATTGAGCCCTCCATCTGACCCACAGGACGAGGACATCATGAGCTCCATGCACATCTTTGAGAACGTGATCTAGGACGGGGACGCGGCCCCGCCGGCGCCTCCGCCAGCGGCTGGGGACTCATTGCTGACTGTCAGCCCAAGCCAGGGGGTACCGGGAGCCGCGCGCCGGCTCCGGTGTCAGAAGACACACGGGTGATGTCACCGGCTCAGCCGCCTGAGCCCTCGGTCCTGCTGCTGGGCCTGTTTCAGGGGGCCCCGAGCCCCACACAGGGAGGGTCCCTCCGTGCCGGGCAGTGCCGGAGCCCCGGCTCAGCGCAGCACAATGGACACACATGAAGCCCCTCTCCCTGCTTGGCACATCCAGCACCCCGGGGTCACACAGCCCTGGGGATGGGGATGGGAGGGGGGTGGGGTGGGGATGGGAATGGGATGGGGATGGGGACAGGGATGGGATGGGGATGGGATGGAGATGGGAATGGGGATGGAATGGGGATGGGATGGGGATGGGAGGGGGGTGGGTGGGATGGGAATGGGAACAGGGAAGGGATGTGATGGGGATGGGAACAGGGACAGGGATGGGATAGGGATGGGGATGGGAGGGGGGTGGGGTGGGGATGGGAATGGGAATGGGGACAGGGATGGGATGGGATGGGATAGGGATGGGATGGGGATGGGGATGGGAACAGGGACAGGGATGGAGATGGGGTCAGGATGGGGATGGGATGGGGATGGGAACAGGGACAGGGATGGGATGGGGATGGGGATGGGGATGGGGATGGGAGGGGGGTGTGGGGATGGGAATGGGGACAGGGATGGGATGGGGATGGGGACGGGGATGGGATGGGGACAAGGATGGGATGGGATGGGATGGGGATGGGAATGGGAATGGGGACAGGGATGAAGATGGGATGAGGATGGGAGGGGGATGGGATGGGAATGGGGACAGGGATGGGATGGGAATGGGGACAGGGATGGGAAGGGATGGGATGGGGATGGGGACAGGGATGGGATGGGATGGGGATGGGATGGGATGGGGATGGGGATGGGATGGGGACAGGGATTGGATGGGATGAGGATGGGGTTGGGATGGGGACAGGGATGGGATGGGGATGGGGATGGGATGGGGATGGGGATGGATGGGATGGGAGGGGGACAGGGATGGGATGGGGATGGGTTGGGGATGGGGATGGATGGGATGGGAGGGGGTTGCGCTGCGTGCGGCGCTGGCGCTGGGGGGCAGCACGGGGTTTATTTTCCCAATAAAAGGAAGGGCGGCGATGCCGGGCGAGCTGTGCTGCGGGAGCGGCACGGGGCGCGGGGGGGGATGCCGAGCCTGGGGGCGGCGGCTACCGGGACATATGGGGGGGGGGAGTCTGGCCCGGGACCCTCCCGCCCCCCCCCCCCCCCCTCCCCGCTCCCGGGCAGCGGCTCCGCCGGCGCCGTCACGGCGACCGCTCGCCGTATCCTAGCAACGCCTCTGTCCCGCCCCTCCGGCTGCCATTGGAGGCGCGGCCCCGCCCCGGCGCGTTCCCATTGGTCAGCACGGGGGGCGGGGACCCGGCGAGCGGCGGGGGCACCTTCACCCTCACGCGAGTAGCACGGGGTCGGCGCGTGTCCTCCCAGGGGAGTGTCCCGGCGCGTGACGTAGGTGGCGCGAGTCTTCCCTGGGGCCCCCCAAACCCTCCCCAGAGACACCCCCCTGCCCAGAGACCCCCCCCAGAGACAACCCTCCCCCCAGAGACCCCTCCCCGGGAGCGGGCACCGGGGGGGGGGAGGGGTCGGGGCTGGGGGGGCCTCTGGGGTCGGGGCGGCTGGGGGTGGGGGAGCCCCCGGGATGGTGGGGTACCCGGGACGGGGGGGTCCCGCCATGGGGAGTCCCGGGATAGGGGGATAACGGCATGCAGGGTCCTGGGATGGGGGTTCTGGAAGAGGGGGTCCCCGGGAGGGAGAATCCCAGCATGGTGGGGTGCCCAGCACGGGGAGGGGGCTGAGCATGGGGGGTGCTGGGATGTGGGGGGGGTCCCGGGATGAGGGGTCCCTGAGATGGGGGATCCCAGGATGGGGAAGTCCCAGGAAGGGGCGGTCCCCAGCATAGGGGTGTCCGGCACGGTGGGGGTCTCAGGTCCCGGGGATAGGAGGGTCCCAGGATGGGCAGGGTCCCAGTACAGGGGGTCCTGGGATGGGGGGTTCAGGGGTTACAGGTCCCCGGGATGGGGGGGGTCCCAGGCTGGGGGCTGTGCTGGTCCAGCGGGATCCCCCAGCGACCCCCACTGTGCAGCACTGGGGGACCCAGAGGGTTGGACTGGGGTTGCTGGGGGGGGCACACCCCAGGGCTGGGGCTGTGCAGGATCGGGGGGCTCCCCCAGCTGCCAGGGATCAGGTGATCTGCCCTCCCCCCCCCCCCCAGCCCTTCCCTACCGCTCCCCACTCCCTCCCCGCCTGAGCCGTGCTGGGATCCCCCCTCCTCCAGCATCCCCCCTGGGCCGGGCCCGGCCCCTCCTCAGGCCCTCGGCCCCTCCTCAGGCCCTCGGACCCTCCTCAGGCCCTCGGCCCCCCAGGGACCCCCCGGGCCGGAGGGGTCGGGCTGGGGCGCTTGTGGGGGGCGAAGTCCCAGGTGAGGGGGCAGAGTCCCCGAGCGCCCCGGGCCGGGCCCGGGCTCAGCTCCGGCGGGACCCCCAGGATCCGGTCCCGCAGGCGGCAGATGCGCCTCCCGGGGGCCATGCGGCTGGTGCGGTTCCGGGCGGCCGGGGGTGGGGGCGACCCCCGGCTGGGGCTGGAGGAGGCGCCCGGGGGGAACCTGGTGGACCTGAGCGCGGCGGAGCCGGCGCTGCCCCGCTCCATGCGCGGCTTCCTGGAGAGCGGCCGGAGCGGCCTGGCCGCAGCACAAAGGTGGGTGACAGCCCCGCGGTGGCATCGCCAGCGGCTCCCAGGGCCCCCCCAGCCCGGCGCTGAGCCCGCGGGTCCCGCAGGGCGCTGGACTCCGGGGGACACCGGGTGCTGCGTGACACCGTGCGGCTCCTGGCACCGGTGGGGGACCCCCAGAAAGTGATCTGCGTGGGGCTCAACTACCGGGACCACTGCCTGGAGCAGGCTGTCAGGGTCCCCAAGGAGCCCGTCATCTTCAGCAAGTTCCCCAGCGCCATCACCGGGCCCTTCGATGACATCGTGCACCCCCAGGAGAGCAACGTGAGTCACCCCTCCCCCGCCCCGGGATGCCCCCCGGGGATGCTCGGCCCCTCCGAGCCCTTCCCAGCACCCTGATCTCTCCCCTGCCAGGAGCTGGACTGGGAAGTGGAGCTGGCTGCTGTCATCGGGAAGCAGGGTCGGCACATCCAGGTACATCCCCCACCCCCCTGTCCCACCCCCCTCCTCGCTCGGGTAGGGGAAATGTGCATGGGTGAAACATCAGGAGGAGTGTGGGCAGCAGGTGACAGGAGGGGATCCTCCCCCTCTGCTCTGCCCTGGGCAGGCCCCAGCTGGAGTGTTGTGCCCAGTGCTGGGCTCCCTGGGATCAAACAGCCAGGGATCTCCTGGAGAGAGTCCAGAGGAGGCTGAGGAGATGCTGAAGGGCCTGGAGCATCTCCCCTGGGAGGAAAGGCTGGGTGAGCTGGGGCTGTTCAGCCTGGAGAGAAGAAGACTCAGGGGGGACCTTATGAATGTCTCTCAATATCTGAAGGATGGGATGCAGGGGGAATGGCCAGCCCCTTCTCAGTGTCTGTGGGGACAGGACAAGGGGCAATGGCTGCAAGTTGGAGCACAGGGAGTTCCACAGCACCCTGGGGAAGAACTTTTCCCCAGTGAGGGTGAGGGAGCCCTGGGACAGGCTGCCCAGGGGGTGTGGAGTCTCCTTCTCTGGAGAGATTCCAGCCCCGTCTGGACGCCAACCTGTGCAGTATGTCCTGGGGAGCTGCTTTGTCAGGGGGTTGGACCCCATGAGCTCTTGAGGCCCCTTCCAACCCCTACAACTCTGTGATTCTGTGTCCCTGCTGCCACCCCCGCCCCCCCCCAGGAGTCGGCAGCACTGGAGCACATCGCGGGCTTCACCGTGGCCAACGACGTCAGCGCCCGGGACTGGCAGATGCGGAACGGGCGGCAGTGGCTGCTGGGCAAAACCTTTGACACCTTCTGTCCCCTGGGGCCGGCCCTCGTCACCAAGGAGGCGGTGACCGGTGGGGATGGGACTGGGCGGGATGGGATGGGGATGGGATGGAGATGGGGATGGGATGGGACTGGGCGCAATGGGATGGGATGGGACAGGGTGGGGATGGGGATGGGAGTGGAATGGGATGGGGATGGGATGGAGACAGGATGGAAACAGGATAGGACAAGGATGAGGATGGGGATTAGATGGCACGGGATGGATGGGGTGGGATGGGGTTGCGATGGGATGGGGATGGGATGGGTCTGGGACTGGGCGCAATGGGATGGGATGGGATGGGATGGGATGGGATGGGATGGGATGGGATGGCATGGGATGGGATGGGACAGGGTGGGGATGGGGATGGGAGTGGGATGGGATGGGGACGGGATGGAGACAGGATGGAAACAGGATGGGACAAGGATGAGATGGGGATTAGATGGCACGGGACGGATGGGGTGGGATGGGGTTGCGATGGGATGGGGATGGGATGGGGATGGGACTGGGCGCAATGGGATGGGGGTGGGATGGGACAGGGTGGGGATGGGGATGGGAGTGGAATGGGATGGGGATGGGATGGAGACAGGATGGAAACAGGATAGGACAAGGATGAGGATGGGGATTAGATGGCACGGGATGGATGGGGTGGGATGGGGTTGCGATGGGATGGGGATGGGATGGGTCTGGGACTGGGCGTAATGGGATGGGATGGGATGGGATGGGATGGGATGGGATGGGACAGGGTGGGGATGGGGATGGGAGTGGGATGGGATGGGGACGGGATGGAGACAGGATGGAAACAGGATGGGACAAGGATGAGATGGGGATTAGCTGGCACGGGACGGATGGGGTTGCAATGGGATGGGGATGGGATGGGGATGGGACTGGGTGCAATGGGATGGGGTGGGATGGGACAAGGTGGGGATGGGGATGGGAGTGGAATGGGATAGGGATGAGATGGAGACAGGATGGAAACAGGATGGGACAGGGATGAGATGGGGATTAGCTGGCACGGGACGGATGGGGTGGGATGGGGTTGCGATGGGATGGGGATGGGATGGGGATGGGACTGGGCGCAATGGGATGGGGTGGGATGGGACAAGGTGGGGATGGGGATGGGAGTGGAATGGGATAGGGATGAGATGGAGACAGGATGGAAACAGGATAGGACAAGGATGAGGATGGGAATTAGATGGCATGGGACGGATGGGGTGGGATGGGGTTGCGATGGGATGGGGATGGGATGGGGATGGGCGGGATGGGGACAGGACAGGAGGCAGGTGCCGAATTTCCCTGGAAGCACTCATGCTCTCCCTGAGGTGGGGGGTTGTTGGCAATGGGGGGGTCCCTGCGTGTCCCCCCGCTGGCGCTGTGACGCATCCCCTTGGTCCCCACAGATGTCCACAACCTGAGCATCCGCTGCAGCGTCAACGGGCAGCGGGTGCAGGACAGCAGCACCAGCCAGCTCATCTTCAAGCTGCCCCAACTCATCGCCTGGGTCTCCCGGTAGGCAGGGTGTTGGGGGGACACACACAGCACAGCACAGCACACTGGGGACAAGGGTGCTGCTCCCCAGGGGATGGGGTGGCCACAGCTGTCACCTCCCCCCAGGTTCGTCACGCTGGTCCCTGGGGACATCTTGCTGACAGGAACCCCTCCCGGCGTGGGGGCCTTTCGGAAGCCCCCCGTCTTTCTGAAGGTGAGGGAACGGGCTTGGGGGGGCCACAGGGGGGGCTCACAGTGCGGGCTGGGGGTGGCAGAGCGGGGACACAAAGGGCCCCACTGGGGACAAGGCGTGGGGGCTGCCAGCATCTCCCCCTATCCTGGCAGAGAGGAGACGAGGTGCAGTGTGAGATCGAGGAGCTGGGCTCCATCTGCAACAGGGTGGTGTGACGCCGGCGATGCCAAAACTGCAGCACCCCCCCCACCTTCTGCCCCCCCAAACCCCCCCTCCCCAACACGAGGTCAATAAAGCCCCAGCCATGGTGGGTCCCTGTGCCTGGTTTATTGGCAGGCGCCCGGCACGCCGGCGGCTATGACTGGGAGAACTGGGGGATGGAGGCTTCCAGATCCTTCCGGCGGGCGCTGGAGCGGAAAGGCTGGGCCAGGTGGAGCAGGGGGCTGGCGGGGGTCTGCTCCTCCTCCAGCACCTGGGGAGGGTGTGGGGGGAGGAAGGAGCTGGGTTTTGATGGGGGCAGGGGGCAGAGACCCCACTCCTGCTCACCCCCATCTCCTTGAAGGTCTGCAGGGAGCTCAGGGCCAGGCTCCTGGTGGGGGGGGGTCTGGAAAGAGAGAAACCCCGTGGGAGCACCCTCAGCCCACCCCCTGAGCACACCCAGGTTTTGGGGGTGCTGCCCCTGAAGCAGGAGGGACACCCTTGCCTCCTTCCTTCCCCCTGCCCCTGCTCACCGAAGCTGTCCTCAGCCAGGAACTGCAGCAGCATCTCCACGTAGGCTGTCTCTGGGGGGGGCAAAAAGTGGGGGGGTCAGAGCTCAGTGCCCCAACTCCTGGAGGGGGGCAGGGCCCCTCTCTGCTCTCACTACGGAGCCAGGGAGCTCCATCCCTGCCTCAGTTTCCCCAGGGGCTCGGGGAAGCCTCTGCCCTCCCCGGGGGGCTGTACCGTGCTGGGGCCAGCGGGGCCGCTCCAGGAAAGCCACGGCTCTGCCAAGGGTCCTGAGCGCCGGGCGCAGGAGCCGCCAGAGGAAGGGGAGGAAGCCGGGGAAGCACTCGGGCTCGCTGAGCTGGCCAGAAGGCAGAGCATGGCTGGAGAGACCCCCCAGCGTGGGGCAGCCGGGGGGCATCACCCCAACCACAGCATCACCCCAACCCCAGCATCACCCCAGCCCCGGCATCACCCCAACTCCAGCCTCACCCCAACCCCAGCATTGCCCCAACCCCGGCATCCCAGTCTGTATCTATGTCTGGGATTCTTCCAGCCCAAGTGCAGCCCCTGACACTTGGCAGTGTTGAACCTCATTAGGTTCCCCCAGACCCACCTTCCAGCCTGTCCAGACCCCTCTGGATGGCTCCTTTCCTTCTAGGGTGTCACCCACCCCACTCAGCTTGGTGCCACCCCCAAGCTTGCTGAGGCTTGCACTCAATCCCATCACCCATGTCACTGATAAGGATGTTCTAGAGGAGCTTCCCAGCCCATAAGAAATAAGCCACAGGGATGCAGCTTAAGAGAAAACATGCTGGTGCCACTGTCTGTCTCAGTTTTACACCAACACAGCACTGCTGGGGCCAGAAATCAGCCTTGCAGGAATACCTATTTTATCTTCCCTGTGGTTATCCTCAGGGACCTGGGTCTCCTCTGGTGCCCAAAGTGGTTCTAAGGGTAAGTCAACCCTCTCAGGTTCTTTCTTCCAGCTCACAGGACAGTTAGATCTCACCCCTGTGCCTCTGCACATGCTCTTTTGCTGGCAGAGACCTAAATTTAGCAGCTGAGAGGAAGGCAGGCTGTGTTTCAGGGAGCATGGCTGTGCAGCTGGCTTATTACAGCTCCTGCTGCAGCTCAGTCTCCCAAAACCAAGCCCAGAGCAGGCAGCATCTCCTGGCTCCCTGCTGATGGGGGGAACGTGGAATGGAAGGCAACAAGCAGCCACCCAGCTCCTCTCCTTCTCTGGAGTCTTCTTTCCTTGCAACATCAGGCACTGGCCCCAGGAAGGACTCAGTGCAGCCAGTCCCTGGGACCAGCTCAGGGGGAAACTCTTCCCTTTCCTGCAGCTGATCAGGGTCCCATTCCCACCCCTGCCCCTCACATCAGCTGCCTGCTGCTCTGGGCCCATACCTGCCCATTTTAACCCACCACCAGCAGAACTCCTGTGTTTCTCCAGCTGATTTATTTTCCCTTTCCCTTTCCCTTTCCCTTTCCCTTTCCCTAGCCTCTCCTCTCCTCCCCTCCCCTTCCCTCCCCCCTCCCTCTCCCTCTCCCCTTCCCCTTCCCTTTCCCCTTCCCTTTCCCCCCTTTCCCTTCCCTTTTCCCCTTCCCTTTTCCCCTTTCCCTTTCCTCCCCTTCCCCCTTTCAATTTCCTTTCCTTTCCTTTCCTTTCCTTTCCTTTCCTTTCCTTTCCTTTCCTTTCCTTTCCTTTCCTTTCCTTTCCTTTCCTTTCCTTTCCTTTCCTTTCCTTTCCTTTCCTTTCCTTCCTTTCCTTTCCTTTCCTTTCCTTTCCTTTCCTTTCCTTTCCTTTCCTTTCCTTTCCTCTCCTCTCCTCTCCTCTCCTCTCCTCTCCTCTCCTCTCCTCTCCTCTCCTCTCCTCTCCTCTCCTCTCCTCTCCTCTCCTCTCCTCTCCTCTCCTCTCCTCTCCTCTCCTCTCCTCTCCTCTCCTCTCCTCTCCTCTCCTCTCCTCTCTCTCCTCTCCTCTCCTCTCCTCTCCTCTCCTCTCCTCTCCTCTCCTCTCCTCTCCTCTCCTCTCCTCTCCTCTCCTCTCCTCTCCTCTCCTCTCCTCTCCTCTCCTCTCCTCTCCTCTCCTCCTCCCTCTCCTGACACCCCCAGAGTGACTCAGTTTGGGAGCCACCCTGTATTGCCACCCCCATCCCCCTGCTCTCCCATCTCTCTACAGGAGCCATAACACACATTAACCAGCACAGAAAGACAATAAACTGGGAAGTCAATAAACTGAGCTCAAGCAGGCAGCCTTTGAAGCAGGAGGAGTTTATCCCAGGTGCCACAGGAAGAACAGAGCTGAGCAGATGGCAGCATTTTGTGTCTGTGACCAAAGGACCCAGCACTGCAGAGAGCAGAGGAGCCTGGTGCTGGGAGGAGAGAGTGTCAGTGTGTGTCTGATCAGCCTTGAGCCTGAAACAGCCTCACCTCACCCACCACACAGCAAATCCCAGCCCTACCCAAGGCATGAGAATCATAGAATTATAGATTGGCAACTCATCATTCCTGGGAAACTAATCAGAGAATCCCAGACTGGCCTGGGTTGGGAGGGACCCCCAAGGGTCACAGAGCTCCAACCCCCTGCCACAGGCAGGACACCAACCTCAGGCCTGGAGCTACACAAGGTTGCCCAGGGCCCCATCCAACCTGGCCTGGAACACCCCCAGGCACGGGGCACCCACCCCCTCTCTGGGCAGCCCCTTCCAGCCCCTCACCACTCTCTCTGCACAGAACTTCCCCCTAAGATCCAATCTAACCCTTCCCTCCTCCAGCTTCACTCCATCCCCCTTGTCCTGCCAGGCTCTGCCCTGGAACAAGCTGATTCCCCTCCTGTTCCTCTGCTCCCTTCAGGCACTGGCAGGCTGCAGTGAGGTCCCCCCACAGCCTTCT